>CAUYRH010044393.1:0-12035 GCA_963574655.1 Perodicticus potto
GGAGACACCTGTGCCTTGGTGTCTCCTTCACTTCACACTTAGGACTAAATGTGGAACCCCCATTTCCTATGCCTAGGTCAATTTCTTGTGAATTTCCTAGGCCTCAATTCCATGAATGGACTGTATCCATTCATTGATACACTCATTCACCTTGTCCCTGGCAGAAGGGACTGTATTCATTCATTTCCTGGCCAAGGAACCCATACACCTATATATACTCTGAGGCTAATGGCCTAAAGGAGGAGACGGGGAAAGACCAGAGGAACGGAGAGAGCTTCTCTCTCCCCACTTGAATTCTCTCCCTCTACCAGGAGCTTTAGTGTTTTCTGTATTCTTTTCTGTAAATAAATTCTGTCTTACCACTGGGGGTGGGGGGGAATAATGTAATGAAGAATAATAAAATACATGTATTTAAAAAATAAATAAATAAATAATACTTACCTCGTGATTGAGGGATTAAATTAGATAATGCACGCGAGCAAATTAATGTTAGGTTTAACTCTGTGAAAGGCTCTACAAGTTTGATATTCCTATGCATATTTTTATAGAGGAGGCAATCAAGATAGGATTTGCACAGAATGGGGTCCCCATACCTAACACCCCGAGGGCACATTCTGATTCATATGTATGACATCTTGCTTTGGACTCTTCAGGGTTATATAGAAGTAGCAAGAAGATTCTTCTTATCTCGTGTGACACTGCAGTTGTTTTTATCAGGTAAGAGACATAGAATCTCCTTTTTATCAATTTGATGCCCATTAAGGTTAGCAAACTTTTATTGATTAGCGAAGGAGCGTGTGGCTGGTGAAAGCGATAGCAGCAGCCTAACTGTTAACTGCAAAGCAAGGAATGCCTAACCACTCCTCTGAACGTATTTTTATTTATTTCTGCTGGGTTTTATTAAAATCCAGCATCAAGGCCTAGGGAGGCTTTTTAAATATTTGAAAGAGAATTGATTGTGTATTTTGACATAGTTGTGCTTTTACAGGAGTATCAGTGACTGTATGGATTGGTTGTCTGTTTGATGAACTTCTCGCATGAGTGGTGTTGACAAAGTCAGAATATTCCTCCAAGTGCATGTTTGATTTCACTCGCGTCATTTTGTAAAATAGGGGTAAATATTTTTCTTTGTGTGTGGGAACACATCTCCAAAATCACAAAAGAAGGCAATGAGACTATGTGATTTTTGTATACAAATATTTATCTTATAGACAACTTTTCAGGAACATTTAGTGCATAAAGCCAAGTAGATCCATATATTGATCAGGCTGGCTGGTTTCCAGGCTAGGAGAACTTGATTTATCTCCTAGAAATTCACTATTCTCTTTATAGTTCCGGGATTTTCACTGGCAGCATTTCTCCCAAGGCTATAAGGCCTTTGCCACTGACTTGGGCATGGGCAAAGAAGAAGGAAAAAAAAATAAAAGAAGAAAGCACCATGTATAGCATACTTAAGCATAACAAATGTTTACCTTTGATATCTTTTTTATAAGAAACCTAGGAGAAATAAACTTTGTAATTTTTTTTTCTTTGATTTTCCACCTACTTTTGGCAAGGCAAAGAGGATGAGGCAATGGTAGGATGGGTCTGCAGTCTGGGGAAGTGGGCCTGGAGGAAGTTCTCTGCAGCCCAAGTCTTAGACTTACCACTTCAAGAACAGGTACCATGATAAATAACCTACAGAGCTGTTGCTCTTGGAGATGTGGATGCAAAGTACTCAGCAAACAGTGTGTAATTAATAACTTGGGGATACTTTAATTTTTTACAAAGGGTATCATAGCCTCTGGGAAGATAGAACATCTACTAGTTAGGATATAGTACCAGAAGGTGGCAAGTTGCTACATGTTGTCTTTAGCTTTACTATATACTTGCCATTAATAATGTAGCCATTGAACTTAGGAAAACATGGCATTAATAATGTAGCCATTGAACTTAGCAAAAACATGACCTTGAATTTGGTGACAGTAACAGTCCTACAGTGTTTTCAGAAAGGGATTTGGAGATAATGAAGGAGGAGCAGGCCACACAGAGCCTTGTTGATCACTGTGAGGACTTGGATATCTATCACTTCAGGGAGAAAAACAACTTGATTATGTGTTTAATTGACCGTTCTGGTTGCTGTGTTGATAGTAGCCTTTGGGCTGGAATTGGGAAGGAAAAAGGAGGGAGGGGGAACAGAAAGACCTTTCTGGCAGATATAGCTTCATCTGGGTGAGAGTAGATGGTACCTTAGATCAGAATGGTCACAGTGGAACTTCTGAGAAGTTGCAATACTGTTGATGTCTGTTCAACTTAGAGATAATAGTAATGAAAACGGATTTGCTGTAGGGTACAAAAGAAAGACCAGAGTGCAGCCTCACTTCCAAGATTTTGACCTGAGCAATGGGAGGACCAAAGACACTGCCCTAAGTGGGGAAGAGGAGAACTGAATCAGGGCAGGTCCCAGGTGGGAGATCAGGAGCTGGGTTTGGTGCAGGCTGAACTTAAAAATGGTTTTAGTTGTAGGTGGAGATATTGAGTAGGCAGCTGGAGATATGAAACTGCACTTTGAAAAGAAGATCAGGCTGGAGATACCAATTTGGAAATTGTTTGTATAGAGATGGCATTTAAAGCTGCAGACTGGATGAGATTACCAGGAAATGAGTATGATAGAGAAGAGAGAGCCAGGGCTGGGGCCCCCGCAGAGTTGACTTTCATTAAATGATGTCTCCTGAAGATTAAAGGAAGAATGGCATTATTTAAAAGAGACCATATCTACATTTGATCCCTTTTGTGCCTTGTCATTGCAAAAGGTGGAATTCCTCCAGCTTTTGCCAGACTGATGCTGAAAGAGTGGATATAGTGTCGGAGGTCAGAACACCACTATACTCCAAAGAATGGTGCTTTGGCGTGCCGAGTGCTATAAACAGAAGGACACAGGAGGCCGCAGAAATAAGGTCTCTCTGCTCTTTCCCTGCTCTCCTGCACTTGCTTCTTTTTTTTTGCCTGGAGGGAGTCATGGAAAGTAGAACTCCTCTTTCCCTAAAGCAGTGGTTCTTAACCTGTGGGTCTCGACCCCTTTGGGGGTTGAACGACCCTTTCACAGGGGTCGCCTAACTACATCCTGCCTATCAGATATTTTCATTACGATTCATAACAGTAGCAAAATTATGAAGTAGCAATGAAAATAATTTTATGGTTTGGGGTCACCACAACATGAGAAACTGTATTAAAGGGTCGCGGCATTAGGAAGGTTGAGAACCACTGCTCTAAAGCAAACCATAAAACCTAGAAAACTTACACTCTCCCTTCTCCCTTGAAAACCCTCTTTCCAGGGAAGTCCTGCCCCATGGTGGAGGTGGTGCAGAACGACTGCCCAGAGAGGTCAGGAAGACCTTGGACAGACGGGCTTTGCTGAGTTCCTCCCTTGTCTATTATCAGTAGATTATACCCTTATTGTCTAGTCACACGTCTACACGCTGCTCATTCTTCATTGAACATAAGCACAAAATCAGATGTTTTTGTTTTTTGTTTGTTTGTTTTTCTTTGTAGAGACAGAGTCTCACTTTATCGCCCTTGGTAGAGTGCTGTGGCGCCACACAGCTCACAGCAACCTCCAACTCCAGGGCTCGGGCGATTCTCTTGCCTCAGCCTCCCGAGTAGCTGGGACTATAGGCCCCAGCCACAACGCCTGGCTATTTTTTTGTTTTGCAGTTCAGCCGAGGCTGGGTTTGAACCCGCCACCTTCAGCATATGGGGCCGGCGCCCTACTCGCTGAGCCACAGGCGCCGCCCAATCAGATGGTTTTTTCAGTGTCTTGGGTCTTTATTTCTGAAGACTCCTGTATCATGTCAAACTTTGATTAAATATATTCATGATCCCTTTTCGTTCCTTTTACAAAAGATTTGAACTGAAATTTTACCAAAGAAGATAGAAAGATGGCAAACGAGCAGATAAAAAGATGCACAACGTCATTCTCTTTACAGAAATGCAAATGAAAATCCCAACGAGATGTGACTCCGCACCAACTAAAAGGGCTAAAAACCAAAACCAAATGAACAAAAAACAGATAAAACCAGATGCTAGGGTGAATAAAAAGAAACCAGGACCCTGATAACATTGCTGATTAAGAATGCAAAATTGTACAGCCACTTTGGAAAACAGGAGGTTTTTGAATAAGGTTGAACACCTACTCACCTTATTATACCCAGAAATTCACATTTACTCAAAGGAAGGAAAGAGAACTTATGGCCATACAAAAACCTGTACACACATATTTATTGTGGCTTTACTCATCGTTGCCCCAAACAGAAAGCAACTCAATCATCCTTCAACTAGAGAATAGTTAAACTGCGGTACATACAGCCTTGGAATGGAAGCCCATTCAACACAAGAGGAACAAAGTACTGATAGAGATAACCAGGAGAGATGAATCTCCAGTACATTACATAAGTGAAAAAAGCCAGACTTAGAAGGTCACATACTGTGTAATTCTGTAAGAACAGTTTATAAAGACATAGAACCGACTCGTGGTTGTCGAGGCCCAGAGTTGTGAAGAGGGCTTGAGTACCAAGGGCACAGGTGCATATTAACAGAGGTGAGAACTGTTCTCTATTTTGATTGTATTGGTTTCCTTACTGTGTACATTTGTCAAAACTCATAGAAAGATACACCAGAAAAGGTGAATTTTACTGTATTAAATTATATCTTAATAAACTTGATTAAAAAATCAATAGCTTTTCTAGCAATAAACGGCTAGGACATATCATATTGAGAAATCAGAACAAACAAACAAAAATAAACATGGCTTCTTGGTGCTAAGGTTTTGGGTAACTATCTTTAAAATGTCGAAAGAAAACCAGTTACCACACTGACGCTTTCCCAGAGCACGGGCCGGAGGCGGTGAGTTGGCCGGCCCTCTTTGATGTGCCCACCCTGGCGCACTTGACACAAAGCCGGTGACACACTGGCTGTGCACCTGCTGGACAGCACAGTCGCCTCAGTGAAAGATGACCCCTCCTGATGTACTATAAAGTGTCAGCATACAACAAGCTTGTATTTTTAGATTGCAGACTCAGAGACTCCATGTATGGTATTTTCACATGGGGTGAGGTTGACCTCAAACACCACAGGCAGATTCTCTGGAGTAAAAGATCTTTAACTACATGTCAGCAATGATTAGGTACAAAGGGAAAGAGAACTTGCCCAACTTGACACTAAATGACAGAACAATTTGACAAAAGCTAAACACAGGGAAAAAAAATATCGCTCCTTAAGACAAGAGGCTGATCCCCAATAGTGTCAGGGACAAGCCTTTTGATTATATCTTTTGTCCCACGAATAATAAATCCCTACCCTCAAAAGGCTTTCTAGGCTGATCTCCTAGATTTTGACCCTGAAACCTCCAAAGTACAATTTGTAGAGTTAAAGGAATCTGCACCTCATTTAATATTCAGTTTCTATGTCTCTCCATAAAGTGCGTTCCAGAGAGTTAGCCAGAGATTCTCATTATCCCTTTATAAACTATGGACAACATCTTGTATAGCTTTTTAAAGACCTCAGTGACTGGCTAGACCCCTGATTAGCGAAGATGCTCTTTTAAACGTCAGACTATCAAATTGTGATGGTGGCTTTCTGAGAAACCTCATCAGTGACACATAAAAATGTAACAGGCAAGGCTTTGTTAGAACTAAGTATGCAGAGACACCAGACAGGCCCGTGCCATAAGGGCTGGCATTCGGATGGGAAGAAGTAGGACTTAATAACAAAATGATAATCATCATCATCATGGTTATTCAAAGCAGCATATACCAAATTCCAAACTTGGCAGAAATGATACCCACAATAGTGAGGCAGTGCATTGTAAACAGAGGTTTGAAAAGCAAACACATCTGCCCTCCAGTCCGGGTTCCGTTCCTTTGGAACTGAAATGTCGAACAACTCACCAAACCTCTGTAAGTTTTGGTTTCTTTAATCTGTAAAAAAAAGCAACAATTATGAATTCTACTGCTTGGATTTGTAAGACCTAAAGGAGCTCGTGACTGTAAATGTGTAAGGCCAGTGCCTGGTGTAGAAAACATTCAGTAAGTATCAGCGATGGGTAGTCACAGGAGCAGTTAAGATCGGAAATAAGGAATGATTTCTGCAGTGGCAAATTGAGTGTGATGCCTGAGGGAGCTATGAATTTGGGAGTGTAAATAGTACTTAAAATGGTGGGGTGCACTGAGATTGTCTAAGTAGAGAATCAGATAAAAAGAAGAATAAGGCAAAGTCTGGCCTCCCCCAGCACTCCATAGGTGAGCATTTTGGAGTTGGAATTGTTTCCTTTTTCTTTTTTAGTCCTTTTAGTACTTAGCTCAGTAACACTTTTTGAATTCCACACTAATATCACAGCCATAGAATTAGGTCCTTTCCCCTAAATCTTGACAGGCATCTCCGCTCCCTTTCTTTTCTGTCATTATTCATGGAATGTGGAAAAATATCAGTAAACTTCTGTTGGCTTGTGTCATTTTAGTCCAGGTCTCCATCGACAGGGCAATGGGTTGAAGCAATTATCTGGCTAATTGAGGCAGCACCTACTGCGCCCTTGGGACCCCTTTCTGCTTCTGTTACTTTTGCCTGAGCAACTAGGGAGGCACTTCAAGCCTTTCTCTGCTCGTGTGACTCTGGGCTGACTACTTTAACCACCGGACCCTGTCATGGAAATAAAACTATCGTGTATTAGAAACAAATGCCGATGAGGGAAGGCACTCTCGTTTCGAATGTGGGTGTGTTTCATTTCCATGTGGACTATGCCGTGAGCCAGTCCAAAAGGCAGATCTAAAGTGTGAAAGAGAAATGAAGGCAGAAATCAGGGACTGAGTTCTTGTCAGTATAAAAGAAAATCAAGCTCGCTAAAGGTGAAGGAGCTGAATTTCTTCAATATGAGCCTGTGTTATCGTTTATTTTTACTTATGGCTCTCTGGGAGAATAGCGAGAATACTGAAATAAAGGAGAAAATTTTGACCCGTGTCATAAAACACCAGAAGAATTTATAGCCTCGGGTGGTGCCTGTGGCTCAAAGGAGTAGGGTGCCGGCCCCATATATACCAGAGGTGGTGGGTTCAAACCTGGCCCCGGCCAAAAAGAAAAGCTGCAAAAAACCCACAAAAACAAAAAAAAAAAAACAAATAGCCTCCTCATTAGAAATGTTTTTGTAATCAAGAGGTAGCGCTTTACCCTCATGAAAAAGGATACATGTTGAGGGGAGCGGTGGAAAGAATGAAAAGTTTTTTGATGAAAAAGCCTGGGAAATTTTACTTGTTTAAATGCCCAGGTTGGAATAAATAACAGTAGAGTAAATGAAAACCTCACCAGCGAAGGACGCCCTCCCTTTGGTGAGGCTGAATATGAGTCCATGAAACTCATGGTTGTGCCCAAATAAAGAGAAGGCACCAGCTCTAACTCGGCATTGACCGAGCCTGTCAGCTCTTACCTTAATGAGCTACAGATCCTAGGACAGGAGAGGAACGAAACGAAGCTGAGTGATAAGGTACACGGTGCCGTAATTGGATCAAGCTGAGGCAGTGGTGGTCCCTAACAGCAGCTGTGGGTACAAATGAAAGGGATGTCACTCGCAAATAATTTGCTATGTTCCAGTTTTCAGTTTTGTCCATGGAGTTGTGTGTCAGAAGAAAATTCTAAAAGCATGGATTTCCGTTCTCCGTTCGCCTGCCAGAATAATCGTCTGTATCCACATTTCAGCAAATTTAACAGCATGGCAAATCTCGAGATGTTTGAAATCCTTTATTTACATGAATCCAATATACTTTCTCAGATCTTATTGGATGCAGATTTGCTCTGCATCCAGTAAATTGCCTGTGTTGCTAGCACAGGGTTGCAATTTGCATTGCATTTTCCATGATTTGCCAGTGTTCCCAAGGAACAGTCAGTAAATATTGATGCCGTGTGCTGTGAAACAAGTCCTCCAGAATACACCGTTGCGAGCGAAGAAGCATGTTTAGCCTCCTAGAAGCCACAGCAACTTTACAGCAATTCCATGGATGTTGTTTCAGTAATTCATTGCTATGTAACAAACTACCTCAAAATTTAGTGGCTTACCATAGCAATTTATTATTTCTCATCATTCTGCAATCTGGGTTGGGCTTAGTAATGTGGTTCTTCTGCTCTGCGTGGTGTCTACTGGGGTGGAACCTATTGAGAGAGCTTCTTTACTCACACGTGTGGTGCATCAGCCTTGATGTCTGGAATGGCAGGGGCCTCATCAGGCACCTCTCTCCACATGGCCTCGTCACGTGGCAAGATTGGGCCTCTTAGCAACACCGTGGTCACAGAGAGGGCCGCCTCTTACGTGGTGGCTAGTTTTCAAGAAGGAAGAGGCAGGAGCTTCCAGACCTCTCAAGTCCAGGGCTTGCCCAGTGGACCACTTCTGCCATCTTGTACTGGTTAAAGCAAATGACAGGACCCGCCCAGAGTTAAGGGCGATAGTTTCATCTGTTAGGAGATGAAGGAGCCACGTGTGCATACAGGGAAAGAAGGGATCGAGAGGGCCATTTTAGAGGCTTTGTGGCTGCTTCCTGGACGCTCTGGTGGGGATGGAGGAACATTGGATGTTGGAGTCATTGCTTGTTTTATTTCTTTTTTGAAATAAGTGGTTTATTTCTTGTTTTGAGCATATTATGTCGGAGAAATGAGGAACTGTAGATTCCATTTAAACAGTGATTCTCAAACAAGTCTATGGTAATCTATACCAAGAAACATTTTATATGACTCCATACACAAAAGAGAAATTACAAAAAACTATTTCTGTAATATGTATGTGTATATATACGTATCCCCATACACCCAAATACAAAACAAAAGTTTCACGAAACAATATTGATTCTTTTTTTTTTTTATTGTTGGGGATTCACTGAGGGTACAGAGAACCAGGTTACATTGATTGCTTTTGTTAGATAAGGGCTCTTGTATTTGTGTCCTGCCCCCAAAAGGTGTACCACACCCCTTGAGCCCCACCCCCTCCCTCCTTCCCTTTCTCAGCGCTCCCCACACCCCCTGTCTGTGTACTAGGAGCTTAATTGTCCTCATAGCAGAATTAAGTGCATAGGATTCTTATTTCTCCATTCTTATGATGCTTTACTAAGAATAATGTGTTCCTCATCCATCCAGGTTAATACAAAGGCCGCCCTGTACCCTGAGGTTTTTTATTCTCATTCGTTTTAAGGAAAGTTGATCTTGACCCATGACCTACCAAAGAGGTGGCATTGTGATTTTAAAAACACTAATCTAAATTTATCTTTTCATTCTACAGATGAGTTTTCTGAGGATTGACGAGGTTAGATGACGTGTTAGCAATAGAACTAGCATGCTGGTCTCCTGACTCAGGGGTAATGCTCTATCACCTGTCATTTATAGGCACAGAATAAGTGGTGATCTAATATGAGTTGATAATTTTGTTTAGTTTGTACTTTTCTCATATGGTCCCCACAAAAGTGTAAATGAGCGATTTTATTAATACATTTTTTTTCGCTCATTTCCCTACAACTTAACCATACTTAGTATATTTTTTCAAGGTTGAGCATTAAGTCACAGCACTTTCAAGCAAGCATATAAAGTATCACCCATTCTCTACTCTCAGATTATTTATTTCTTTGAAAAATTTTTTTGTACTTTGTCTATGTCACAACCCAGGAGGGTATAAAAGAAATAAGAGCCCATTAAATCACTGTGTTTACTTCTTAATACCGAGAAGAAAAATTTCTTGACTATAAGGATGTAAAAAACCAGAGCAGTTTTCTAAGGAAGATGGTAGAAACATCCACAGGAGATTTTGAGGAATAGGGCTGTCTTCCAGGAAAAGTTTTAGTGTCTTCCAGAATCTATGGTTCTGCCTAGAATCATAGATTGAGTAGACGACCTTTGAATCCAAATCATTACTCTCTTTGGTTTAGTGGTGTTGTGGGGCTGCATTAACTGATGGCCCAATTCACTTTCCGACTATAAAACTGCTTATTAGGTAAACTAAACTATCCCTAACATGGAGCTGCAATTGACAGGGGAGACTTGGGTCTTACATCCCTTTGACATTCTTCTGTTGCACAGTTCAATGGAAATAGAATGTAAGCCACCTATATGGCACTTCTAAAAGTTCTAGAAGCCACATTAAAAATGTAGGAAAAAATGATGTGGAATTACTTTCTCTTAACTTTATATTTTGAAATAAATTTAAACATTAAAAAGCTACAAAAATAGTACAGAGTTCCCCTATACCTTTCACCAGTTTCTTCTAATATTATCATCTTGTATAACCATGTTACAATGAAGGAAATTAAGAAATTGCCTGGTATATATAATACTATTGACTAAACTGAAAACTATTTGGATTGGTGAAATAATTAACTCAATATATCCAACAGATTATCATTTCAATGTGTGATCAATATAAAAACATTTTTGGTAAGATATTTTATATCCCTTGTGTCATACCAGACCTCTAAAACATACAGGTGACAGAATAAGCATATGAAAAGATGCTCAACATAAAAAGATATATATAATTATTCAAAAACCTGGTGTGTATTTTGCTCTTACAGTGTGTCTCTGTTTGGGCCCGCCACATTTCAAGCCCTCAGCCACCACGGTGGCTGGTGGCCACTGTGTCAGTATAGTCCTGCTGTAACAACTCAGAGAAGAGGCATCATCCACCATCTACTGCTTCTGCATGTGAGTCACGTGAAGGGCGCTTGAGTCTAGGAAGCACTGGGAGTAGAGGCAAAATCTTCTGGTCCTGAAGAGTGCTGGCTTAGGGGCGAGTCAGAATGGAATTCCAGCTGTGCAACTTATCTTTGGCTGTGTGACCTTGACTAGTAACAGACTTTCTGGACCTCTTTTTCTTTATCTGCTAAAAAAAAATATAAGCACATAAAAAACGAAGGAAATAGCACCAACTCATGGATCGATGGATCAAATGAGATAACACATGTTAAATGCTAGCACAGCGCCTTACCTGGAGTTGGTACACAATGAATTGTTAGCTTTTAGGGGTCATCTATGTCACTAACAGAAGATCAAATATATGTGATCTTTCCTTGGTGTTGAGTGATATTAAAAGTCCAGGTTGGGCTTTGGTTAATATTTTAGAAAGGCTCAACAAATGTGTATTGAGTGCCTACTATTTGCCAGGAACTGGGCTGATAGCGAGGAGCATAAACATGAATAAACCCCTTCAAGGAGTTTACTATTTAGTAAGAACCGGCATTTAAAGAAGAATGCTGCATTTTCTCTCTGTATGTGTTTGACTGTGGTGCAACGGAGGATGAAAATTGTTGCTATTTACTTTATCTCTTTAATTACAAAGTAATTATATATTTAGGAGTTGTGAAAACAAAGTTAAAAAAGTTAAATATGATCAATAATCCTATCATCTTCACAATTAACTTACTCTTGGTCTCTTTTAAAGAAAATTATTTCAGAGTGTTTTTATTTCCTTAATTTTCTGTGTCTGTATACACGGCATAAGTGCCAGGACTTAACTCTTTCTATATTGCTAGGTATTTGTGGTAGAATAAGAAAGACTATTTGTAAAAGGAACAGTTACCTAAGATGTTTTTTAATAAATAGATTAAGCTGTGTTTGTTAGTAGGGATACAATGTATTTATTTTTATTACAGAAGGAGGTTGTGAGCTTATGGAGATGGTCAGATGTGATAAAGAAAACTATCAATGGTAGTGATAACAAGACCAACTTTTCTTGACTGCAAGCATTGTGTTAACTCTGCAGTGTTAACACCAGAGCTCTTTCTTAACTAATAATCTATATTGTTTCTAGTAAGTTTTTGTTTGTTTTTTTTAATCTCTGAGTGTAGTTTAAGTCAATGTGTTAAAGTCTGGATACACAGAGAGAGTCAGAACACCACAATAATACTCTACCAAACTTTTAATGTTATTGTCTTTGGGAAATTATGCTGTGAATGATCTGCCTGCCTGCCTGCCTGCCTTCCTTCCTTCCTTCCTTCCTTCCTTCCTTCCTTCCTTCCTTCCTTCCTTCCTTCCTTCCT
>CAUYRH010044395.1:0-25040 GCA_963574655.1 Perodicticus potto
AAATATAATTTTTCACCCACAGATTGTCAAAAATTTTAAAGTACGAGAATATCAAGTGTTGACAAGGATTTGGATAAAATGATACTCTTATAAACTTCAAGTATGAATGTAAATTGATGCATCTGCTTTGGAGAAAAAAAAAAGACATTTTTAAAAATTGAAAATATATCTACTTTATGACCCAGCAATTCTACCCGTAAGTATGTGCCTTAGAGAAACTGCACATTCACACAAGCAAACATGTCCAAGGCTGTTGGTTGAAGCATTTTTGTTGTTGTTGTTGTTAAAAGCAAAATATGAGAAAGGAGAAAATGTCTATAGATAAAAGAATATATTATAAAACAATTCAATATATGTGATATATTTAATAATAGAATGCTACACAGCAATTAAAATAAACCAGATCTCTCTAAATATATCAGATGGCCAGTGACAAAAAAAAAAAAGAGAGAAGAGAATGATCACACCCTTAGCACCTGTGTGTGACAAGCACACAGCAGGTGGCTTGCATGTGGCTCATCAACTTCTGAAGACAGATTTCAATCAATGTCTCCCCTCCCTGGCTTGCTTCCAGGAGCTTGGTGCCCTCCACCAAGTGGACTTCCCTGGCACTTTCTCACCTTCCTTCTCCTGCCATCTTTGGTCTCACACATAGAACTTTCTTCATCCCACCAGGCTCTTGTAGCTGAGGTATTATCTCATTTCTCGTTAATACAAAAGAAATTTATGTCTAGCTATTAGCTAAGGCAAAAATAAACAAAACTTTTAATTCCAAAAAAAAAAAAAAAAGAAAAGAAATTGCTTTTTTTTTTTTTATTGAATCATAGCTGTGTACAATAATTCAATCATGGGGTACAGTGTGTGGGCTTCATATATGATCGGAGATATTTTCATCCACCTGATTGACATACCATTCATGAAATTGCTTCTAATACAATTGATGAAATAACCTTGAGATTTTAATTGTGACTTATTTCTTCACACACTTCAATGACTTCCCTTTTGTCTAGGGCAATGATGCTCAAGGGGGTTGATTTTGTCCCCTAGAAGAAAGGGGGTAGTATCTGAAGGGATTTTGGTTGGAACAACTAGGGGGGCAGGGTTGGGGAAGAGAGAGGAGGGGTAAGTGCTGCTGCTGACATCTAGTGGTTAAAGCCAGCCCTGTTGCTCAACTTTCTTCATTGTATTGCATAGGATGGCCACAGAGCCCTCAACAAAAAAGTATTTCTGTAAATTTTCCAAACGTCAATAGTGTGGAGGTTTAAAAAACTGGTATATTACATAAGTTAAAAATCTCATTACTTGTCATACCAGCCCTTCTTTCATTCAACATGATAGTTTTTTATAACTGAGACACTTAAAACCCCTTGCAGTTTCTAGATCCTCAAATAGAAGAGGAGGAGGAGGTAGATGGAAAGAGGAAGGAAGAAGAGGTCCTCTTTCATTCATCCTAAATCATACTATGTTGCAATGCCTCTAGGGTGAAAGAAAAAAACAAATTAGGAAATATACTTTAAAGATTAATCCAGACAATGCATAAAACTACATGGCATCAGCCTTTTTTTTCTTAAATGGGATAATGTATGGATTTAATAATTGGTTAGGCTAGTTTTGTCTTTTCTCTCATATTAATTTTTTCCAGATTAATACTAAATAATTCCATTTGAACTAAAAAACTGTTCAATTCAATTAAAAAAAGATTCCAATCCAGAGTGGTATAGTCGGTATAATCAATGAAGCTACATTGACACATTATTATACATACACACATTCACAGATTCTAGAAATTTATTCTAAGGAATGAAGTAGAGTTAGATATAAAATGTGCAAATAATGCTAACATTTATAGCATGCATATAATGTGCTGGGCTTTCTAATACAAATTAATTTCTCAGTTAATCATCACAATTACGCTGAGGTCGCTAACACTATGATCCTCATTTTGTGAGGAAAACTGAAGCTGAGAGCAGGGACTTGCTCCAAGTCATGAGACCAAGTAAGAATCTAGATCAAACCCAAATAGAGCTGATGCCAAGACCCCCAGCTCTTCAAAGTAGCAGCCTTTTGGCTTCCATATGTGTGTGTGTGTGTGTATGTGTGTCTTTGTGCGTGTTCTTCAAAGTAGTTGAACAACAATATCAGGGACTAATTTGAACATGATCCACATATAAACCTCTCAGAGAGGCTGGATCTCTGTGTTAGGGATGGTCACCAGCACGCTAATTAAAGGGCTAACACATCAATGGCTTGGGGGCAGGACTGGTGTATTGCAAACCAGGTTAGTGGTCTACAATGGAGGGATGGCAAATACTTTACTACAGCTTTGAATGCCCAGGCTTCTCTGACTCTGCATCTTAGGCGTCCAAAAAACAGAGTCTTATAATTTACTCTTTACTAATAACTTAAAACAAACACCACTAATTACACCAATAAAAATTATTGTTAATGCCACTTATACTAATTAACGCAGCTTCTGGTATAAGATACTAGTAAGAATGGGTTAAGTACCAAGTAATGGACTCTTAAAATGTTGATTCCTTTTGGGATATTTCAAGCACTAATTCATAGCCCCTAGGATGTGTCTAATGTTTAAATTTAGTTAATTTAAATTAAATTATCATGCAGACTACAGAACAGTTTTACCAAGCAGCAATTACCAGGATTTTCTTTCCCGTGTTACTTATAATAATAACAACATTTATTTAAAGGTCTAATAAGAATGGATTGGTTAAAAAACAATACTGATACACTCTTGGGTTTCTCAACTGCAGCACTTGGTATTTTGGGCTGGAGAATTGGCTGTTGGGGGAGATTGTGCTGTGCATGGCAGGAAGTTCAGCAGCACCCCTGGCCTCTAGTATCTCACTGTTCCTGTAGTGCGAATCAACAATATCTCTAGACATTGTAAAATGCCCATTGAAGACAAAATGTAACTGGTTGAGAATTAGTGACCTTCAGAATGGAATACTATTTATGACACTATTAAAAGTATGTTACGAAGAATATTAAATGGGCTCAGCGCCTGTAGCACAGTGGTTACAGTGCCAGCCATGTACACCGAGACTGGAAGGTTTGAACCCAGCCTGGGCCAGCTAAACCACAATGACAACTGTGACAAAAAATAGCCAGGCATTGTGGCAGGAGCCTGTAGTCCCAGCTACTCGGGAGGCTGAGGCAAGAGACTCACTTAAGCCCAAAAGTTTGAGGTTGCTGTGAACTGTGACGCCACAGCACTCTTCCGAGGACAACATAGTGAGACTCTGTCTCAAAAAAAAAAAAAAAAGAAAAGAGTATTAAGTGACCTAGAAAAATGTTCATAATATATATATATGTTTATATATACATGCACATATATATATATATATATATATATATATTTTGTAGAGACAGAGTCTCACTTTATCATCCTTAGTAGAGTGCCATGGCGTCACATAGCTCACAGCAACCTCCAACTCCTGGGCTTAAGCGATTCTCTGGCCTCTGCCTCTTGAATAGCTGGGACTACAGATGCCCGCCACAATGCCTGGCTATTTTTTTATTGCAGTTTGGCCAGGACTGGGTTTGAACCCTCCACCTTCGGTATATGGGGCTGGCGCCCTACCCACTGAGCCACAGGTGCCACCCATGTTCATGATATATATATTTTTTGCAGTTTTTGGCCAGGGCTGGGTTTGAACCAGCCACCTCCAGCATATGGGGCCGGTGCCCTACTCCTTTGAGCCACAGGTGAAGCCCATGTTCATGATATTTTTAAGGGAAGAATCAGCGTATGAAACAACAGCTTTTAGACCCTGATTTGTAAAACAATAAATGAATGTATGCATTGAAAAATATTGACAGGTAACATTTTTTGAGTGGTTGCTCTGTACCAAACACTAAGCTTTTTATCAGAATATATTAAAAAAGACATTATAGAATCATAAATCTCTTTTAGAGAACAAACTATGTTTATTGAGTGCTTTTTGATAACTCTATTTTAGAAAACCAAATATAGTTATTAAATGCTGTCTGATTGTGTTACTCAAGTACTTAATATTTTTAGCCCTTTTTCTATTTTCTGACTTCCTTTTTAGTAACATTTCTTCCTGATTATTCAATGAGTGAAACCCATATTAAAAGTCTTTCCCACACTATTCTAGCTCAGGTGTATAATTGGTACATCAACAAAAAGTCTTGAATCACTGAAATAAAGTCTTTATGATCTCTTTCTAGATAAATAAGGTACTAGTGAACCTTTTTTTTTCACTGACTTAGAACTCACTAGAAAACTTTCAAAAACCCATTTGAAGATGGTTAAATGTTAGTCAACTTCCTCCTCTTTGGTGAAGCACATTAACTGATAGAGCAAGTTAAAACAACATTACTATTCTTTGAGAATAGAACTTCCCCTGCAGTTCTGGAGGCTCATATGTGTCCTGATCATGAGATGTCCCTCCAATGCTGGTGTTGACAATTGTAAGACCCTTCTGACCACTGGCAATTATTTTTATGTTGCTTCTTGCCTGCTTGAGTGGCAAACATAGTTGGTTTCTGATTCAGTGACTGAGGCATTTTCTGTTTACTGCTTGTATATGTTACTTTCTTAGCAGAGAGGGGAGCTTTCATGATTATGATCAGCCTCTGTGTACTCTCCTGGTATCCACTTATCTTGGCAATTCCTCTAATTTGCTGACCCTCATTCAATCTGCACCAGCTGCCCCCCACCTCGTGTTTTCCCAGAATGCAGTGATCTACCAGCAGCATCATCAGTGGAAACTCATCAAACTTCCTAAGCTGCCTCCTTCTGAAAGTAGGTGGGTTTTACTGATGAATAAGTAATGCTTTGGAGTACCAAACATCCCTCGAAGTTCACATTGGTTCTTTGTGTAATTTTTAGGTAAATTGATTACTGTTCATATTTGATTCTGAGCTCCCAAGTCAAGTTCCAAATTGTGAAGCATTCAATTCCGCTTTTCAGTCTTCATTCCCACAAAGTACTAGCCAAGAAAATATTTCTCAAAATAAGCATCCATCTAGCACACTTGATATTTCATGTGTGTGTTGGGTCCTTGCCTAAAATTTTCTGTAATTAATACTTGTGTTTGGAATAAGTCTGTAAGAAAACAAAGTTGGGAGCACAATTTTAACCAAAAGTAATTTTAAAATAGACAACCAGACGTAGAAGAATTAGCATCAGTACTGGGCATTTTGTTATAAAGTTTAAGCAACCTTAGAGTCAGTGAAAGTTGTTTCTGCCTTAGGCTGTTTCTGCCTTTAGAACAGTTTTCAGTAGCCAGGAAAGCTATATAAGGTCTGTAATCTGGGAGGTTCAGATCATCTTTGTCCATTACTTCCATTTGTCCTTCCCTACCCACCACCATTTTTCTGGTTAAATGTAGTTATTTGTTTGAAATTATCTACTAGAAGATGTTAAGTTGGGTAAGTGTATCATTGTTTAATCTATATTCAACCTGTCTACATTTCCTGCTGTATTTTGCTAGTAAAATACCGCAATAATTAAAAAAGTTTTTATTAATGCCATCAATGCAAATGACATTAATTAGTTTAGTCTTACAAAGTTAGTTTATCTAACAGTTATGGTTCATCCTTATTTCACCCCTCACAAAATATGCCTAGTGACTTTTATTGCCAGTGTAAGTTAAGTGGTCAAAAAATTATTATTATTTCAAGGTTTTGAGGGAGAGGGAATCGAAAATGTGGCACTACGAAATCCCTAAAACCTGATGTTCATCATCTGTGCCATGCCTTGGATGTGTGGGTGGATTGGGGGGGGGGCTTTCAAATAACCAGTTCTATTATCAAATTAGGCTATGCAGTAAGTCTTGTTCATCATCACACAAGTAACAAGTGGCTCGCAGGGATTCAAACCTGTTGGTCTCCAAAAGCAACTTTTCCGCCTGTGATGCCAGTGCAAAGCTAGTTATGGTGGGTGAAGAACACCAGGGTTAGAGTAGTGTCAGTATTAGGAGAGGGTAGCAGAGCCGGCTAAGACCCATAGACTCACCACAATGCAGGGAAAGGATTGGGAAAGAGACGTCAAAGAATCCTCTTAGGCTTGGAACATGGCCCTTCAGAGTGAAAAGTCTGAGAGTTCAGAAAAAACTTCAGCTTTGGTTCCTGGTATATATGTATATATCTCCTCAGACAAATTATTCAACCATCCTAAGCCTGTTTTCCTCTCACTTAAATGAATACAGTAATCTTACTTATTGGGTTACTGAGAGATTGAAAGCTATGTATGCACGTGAAGAGCTTAGCACAGTGCCTGGCATAGTAAATGATGGTGATATCAACGAATACAAGGAGAAAGAGCAGAAGAGTGGTGTGCAGGGTGTTGGTAGAGGACAATTTGAATCACTAAGAAAAACTGAAAAGCCAGAAGGAGGATAGTACGAGTGGCTGATAATGACTATCTAGCATATGAAATGGCAAATGTAAGTTTTTAAGGTTGCACATTAAGTATCCAACATGCCTTATTGGCTTGGGGAGAGGGTATAGTGTCTTTTACTTTTCTGGACAGTAGGGGGCTCCCAGGTACTAGAAAGTGACAAGGAAGAGTCTCCCATTGTATTCATACTTTGCTCAGTTAACTTTAATTATTGCTGGCAAAAGTGAGTTAGCCTCATCTGATGCTGTGATTAAAAAGTTTTGTATTTCTGGAATCATAAATGTGCAATTTTCTCTGTTAGATATTTGAAATCCATTGAATCTTATGGAGTTGGAGTATAGACTGGAGTGTTGGAGTCTTTAACATTCATCCGGGCAGTGCCTGTGGCTCAGTGAGTAGGGTGCCAGCCCCATATGCCGGAGGTGGCAGGTTCATACCTAGCCCCGGCCAAAAAAACAAAAAAACAAAAAAACATTCATCCATCCTTTCTACAGCCTTTATGGAACAGGAAGCAAGACTCCAAAAACAAACAAACACACAAACAAAAGACAAGAATTAAAGATTCACAGAGAAGAGGGAATAAAAAGGAAATAGAGTCTAACTTAAAAGGGAGAAAGAGGTTGAGTTGTTGATGCAGTGGAAGGAACATACAATGATGGGAGACTCAATTTCTGCCTTGGGAATGTGGGGGAAGACTTATCAGAAAAGTTGGGAAAGATGGGAAGGTGGGAAGGAGATTCCACATGTAGAAACAGCTCATCTGCAAAGGCATAAAGGGGGTGAAACTGCCTGAGAAATGTTCTGAGTGTAGTAAATGTAGTTTTAGAAAAGCAATAAATGAGATAAAAGAGAGGACAACTGTCTCACATGCAGTCAAAATCCGCATGAGTAAAGAGCATATCTGCAGATTTCTAGTTCTCTTCCTCCTTCCCTCTGCTAGTCTGATTCCCTCTACAGGGTTATTAAAGCTCTGGGTCACTGTTACTGATTTTGCAATTAGGGTCTGGTGTTTCTGCCCGTGTACTTTTAAGTTATTGATTCTTTTCTTTCTCCTTCAGGGAATCGCTTCTCCAAAGTCAATGTTCTCACTTTTTCTAATGTTGGCTTTATTGGGGCTCAGAAAAGTATACTCCAAAGACTGGAACTTTAACTTGCTGAGAGGCCTTAAAAGCTTCCTCAGAATTGAGATCCCTCTAACTTTATTTTTTTCTCTTCTCCAAACACAGGGAAAGACTCTTATGTGACCAAGAAAGCTTCTCTCTAAAAAATGCAATTGTTTTAATCCCCCTCCTTAATGATTCATCAAATAATCAGGTAAGGTGACCCCCCAGGAAAGAGAAGAAGCTGGGAGTCATTGTATCACTGTGCCCAGGAAGACTTTTCTTCTATTCTCCTGACGGCAGCTCTGAGAAATTACCTGGGGGACTTTCTGTACAACAAGACCATTGCTCCTGTGCAGCTCCGTCTCTCATCTTCTATAATGTTTCTGTCTCCTAACTATGAAGCCCATTCATTCTGCCTCTCAAATGAATTGTCTATAATCTCCATCTTTCCCTTTGCTGATGAAAAAGGGTGTATAAGGTTCAGTACAGCACTGCGTTATTGGGTCATCACTCTGTGATTCCCTCCAGCACGTAAGTTTGTGTGCCTTTTCTCCTATTACTCTGCCTTTTGCCAGTTTATTTTCAGTAAACCTTGGGAAGGTGAAGGAGATCCCTTTACTCTTAAAATTTCTTATTTTTACTTTGGATTTTTCTATAATTTTGTGAAAGAGTTCTTTGAAAAGCAGATGTCTACCTTGTCTTATGCTGCACTAAAATTGAAATAACAAGTACTACACTCTTCCAGAGACTACACTCTTCTCATCATCTCAGTTCACACTTAAGTACTCACCTGGCTTAAAGAAAGTGACTATGTCTGTAGCCCAAGAGAGTCCTCAATCAACCCACTTAGATTCATGTTTAAATTTTAGAGTAGAACCTAATGATTGGATTCATTGCAAACAAGAGAGATATCATTGCTGTTGTCATCTTATAGGTGGATTGGTTATAGTCATGTATGTTAATTTCCAGTAGTATTTTTTTTCAAGACTGAGAAAATAATTTATTCACTGAATGTAGATTGGAAAGGATGGAAAGAAATAAAGGTTAAGAAGGACAATAAAATTGGCAACAGTTCAACAATAATGTTGACACCAGAATCTAGCACTGTGCCTGGCAGATAATAAGTACTCCAAAATACCTTGTTTTATAAGAGATGGGGTGCCTGGTAGATGATAGGTACTCCAAAACACCTTGTTTTGTAAAAGAAGGGGTCTTGCTATGCTGCTCAGGCTTGAGTTCAGTGGCTGTTCACAGGCACTATGCATAATAGCACACTTCAGTCTTGAACTCCTAGGCTCAAACAATCCTTCTGCCTCAGCCTCCCAAGTAGGTGGGATCATAGGTGTGGCCAACACTCCCAACTTCCCAAAATAGTTTTTGAATGAATGAATATTGAATAAATGAATATTGGTGCTGTGCCCTTTATTTTCAGCTGCATCAGAATCAGTGTGAATTGGTACACATGATCTTAGATGCTAGGCTGTTTCATTTTTTTTTCAAAGTTTATTTTTTTATTATTATTTTTTTAAATACATGTATTTTATTATTCTTCATTATATTATTCCCCCACCCTCACCCCTCAGTGGTAAGACAGATTGATTTACAGAAAAGAATACAGAAAACACTAAAGCTCCTGGTAAGGGGAGAGAATTCAAGTGGGGAGAGAGAAGCTCTCTCCGTTCCTCTCCCGGTCTTTCCCCCCAACGAGATCTTTTAAAATGCGTATATATATATTTGGCATCCACTATATATATATATGCCATTGAATGCATGGTAACAATACTGGGGTAACATTACAATCCAAGGAGGTTTTAGTGGGTAACAATTGATCCATAGATTCAAATGTTTTGAATCAAGCATTCCTTATAAGAGCTTTCTGTATCAGAAATAGCTCTCAATGACAACTATAGTTATATGAAAGACACAAACTAATAATGAAAAGGAGTGAAAAAGCAAACATTAAAGTATGCCACTTTTTAATAAAAATTACCAAAATCACACTTCAAAGAATTTTTGGAATTTGTATGGAATATCCCAGCTCTTTCACTGAGGTTAAAATATAAGCCTATTGGTATTTGGTACAGTGCCCTAACCAAAGATTGCATCTCATATACTATGTGGGCTGCCATTTCTACCCTCTGCCCTACAGAAAATAGCACCAATCAATCATGGACTGGAACACTGAGTCTGGATGGATTTTCAGTATCCTTTTCAACATAGTGCTCTAGGGAACCATTGCCCAAAGATCAGAGTTGGCAACAAGTTGGAATCTATTAGTCATTCTTAATTTTCCCTTTTCTTCCCCTTTCTATTTTAATCAGCTGACAATATTAGAGTACAGAAATATCTTAAGAAGATGACCTTGAGAGATTACTGCCAGGGAACTTGGTATGTGACTCTTAACTTGATGTACATTTGACATTGGATAGGGTTATCACTGTGATGTCAGAGGCTACTGGAAATCCAGAGGAATTCAGGAGGCTGACCTGGATGTGTGCACATAGGAGAGGCTGGAGGGCAGGGTGAGTGCAGGAAGCAAGGAGATAACAAGACAAAGAAGATGACATCAGAATTTGAGATATGGGGAACTAGAAATAGAGAAGAACAGTGGCACGGAGAGTTTATAGGAATGATTTCATTTAGCCTTGGATATAGTAGATTGTCAGCTTCAGCAAGAAACTAGTTGTATTGGGTTTCAAAATACCTAGAAATAAAAGCTTGGGTGGAGGAAGAAGAATCTGGATGGAGAAGTGTGTCTGGAAGTCACCTACCAGGCAGGTTTGAAATCTCAAGGTAAGACTGGGACGGAGAGCCTAGGAAGAAGAGAACTGAGCTGGAGAAGGTCCACATGGGACCTGATTGGGTCCCCAGGGAGACCCACCGGTAAAGGGAGGGTGGAGGAAGATAAGCAGGAAAATTAAACAGAGGAGTGTATTCTGAGACATACTCAGCTGCTGAGAAATGTAAAATATGAAAATTAAGTTACACTCTTTAGTAAAGAGAGGAATAGAAGCAGAGTGATTATAAGTGCCCCCATCAGCAAAATTAGTAGAGGAGAGAGATCTGTCAGTCAGTCACTCAGACTTAGGTCTGCCCCCACCTCTCTCTCCATTTTCTTCTTTTCCATTATTCACATATTAACCCTGTAGAAACAAACTCTTGATAGACAATAATCACCTCCCTGTGTTAGATCCTCAGTCCTCTTCTCTTCCAGTCTCTCACAGCCTTTAACACTATTGGCCACTCCTTTCTTTATCTCCTCTGTTTCTTGGCTTTTGACAAAGATGTGAGCCACCCTTGGTTTTCCATTAACTGACAGCCTCCTTTGGCTGCATTCTCTTCTCTGTGGCTGTTAAATGTTAAGATTGTCCAAAACTTTATGCTTACCCTTCTTTTCTTCTCACTTTACATTCTCTCTTTGACCTTATCTACATCTGGTGTTGGAATTCAACTTAAATTCTAACATCTCCCATATTTATATCCCCTGTCTTAGCATCTCTTTTGAATCCATATCTTTAGCTGCCTACTTGACTTTTCACTTGGTTTCTTCAAAATACCTCCCAAATAGGAATTTCCAAAACCAAATTCACGTTATCCTCTCCACAAAACACACCAAAGAAGCCCTAGTCGTCTTCTACTTTGTAGCTTAGAAAGAAGCATGGCTAGCTATTCTGTCGCATAAGCTGAGAACCTAGGATCATCTCTGTCACCTCTTAGCCTTCATAATCATTTTTATCATAAAGTTCTGCTCATTTTACTCATTTATCTTTTCTCCACCTCTATTACTACCACCTTAATTCAAGTTTGCCCATGAATCACCACTTCTACTGCAATGACCTCATTACTAATTTTGCTATTTTAAAGATGGCCCTCAAGTTCTTTAATACATTTCTCATTGAGTAGTGAGGTCTGTATCCCATCACCTTAAGTCTGGATTGCACATGGGACTGCATTGACCAAAAGAGTGTCATGAAAGTATCACCAGGTAAGCTTAAAACTGAGTCATAAAGAGCACAATAGCTTTACCTTGCTTTCTGGAACCCTTATGATGGGAGTCCTGAGATGCTGAGAGGGCTTCTTTCCAAGAAGCCAGGCCAAATGGATAAGCCAGATATTTGCATCATTTCATACAAGGCTCAGACAAGTGAATCAACAAGTCCAGCTTCTGGCCTTCAAGTCCTCCTCAGTCTTTGATTCTTCCCATGGAAAGCCCTAGACATTACAGAGCAGCTATCTATTTTCTCCCTCTACCTCTACCCTCATGACCTGTCCAAATGCCATAAGCATGGAGTCAGCCAACTTAATAACACTGTTGCTCTAAGATGAAAAATTTGGGGGCAATCTATTATGCAGTGACAGAAACTGAAACACTGACATAGCCCATTGCATAGCACACATTTCTAATGTGCTAGAGATTCTAATATCTTGATTAAAACTTTTCAGTTATGTTCAAGTGCGCTTAGGCTAAAAATAAAAATTCTTCACATGACTTTGAGGATTCTGCAAGGCTTTTCCACCCGCACCTTGCAGCACACACACTTTTTCTTTATTTTCCAGGTGTACTGGGTTTGTTTGAATTTTCTGAATTTGTAGTTCCTCTTCCTGCGTCAGTGCTTTGTACTGTTCCCTTTTTTTTTTTGTTCTTGGTTCCTCTCTCAAATCATTAACGGAAATTCAGTGACCCAGGTCATGGATTATTTAAGCTTCCTTAGGGAGGCCTCTCTAGACCACAACCTCTAAGTCAAGGTATTGACTGCATTTGCAGATCCTGACCCCTTCCTCTCTCCAGCATGGCACTTACTGCTGTCTGAGGAACTTTGAACTTCATTTTGAAGGCAATAGGAAGCCACTGAAAGATTTTGAGTACAGAAATTGGACTATTAACCTGGAAACAGAATATAAAATGGATTGCAGTGAGATGCATGAAGATGTTGGTTTTATGTATTTGTCTTTATAAATAACTGATGGATAACTATTTTCCATACGATACTGTCAATTCTGCTAAGGCAAAGACTATGTCTATTTTTGCTCCCAATAATATTCTTGTTTAATTTTATGGAGCCAAACACACAACACATACTTAGTATATACCTGTAGAATGAAAAAACAAACCTTTGTGGTTTACTTGCAAGGGTAACATTTTTAACCATTGAATTAAATTTAATAGCTAGAGAGTATGGGAAAGAGAGAAAAATGAAATAGTTATAAATCTGTTCTTGAGAAAATTTCTGTCAGTTGAGGAAATAAAATAGGTGCATAAACACTTGTGATGGTTACACTTCATTATATTATAGACTCTTTGTGAGGAACTTTATATAAGCTATTTTATTTATTTATTACAACTCCTATGGGTTAGGTATTTGTATAACTTTTCTTTTGCAGTTTAGAGAACCAAAACTCAGAAAGATTAAATAACTAGTCAAAGGTGACATTGCTACTAAATGACTCAGGTAAAGTTAAACTCAAACCCTCAAGATTTCTTAAATGGGCTGAAAACAGATTTTTTGATAGAGGATATTTTGGGAAGAACAGAAGTGGGTGATTAAGTGGGTTGGATCAGATTTTCAAGCTACAGAATTTTGATTTTATTCAATAAACAGTAGTAATTTATTAAGTGTTTTTGAATAGGCAATTGGCATTAGACTAGACCTAACACCATAAAACAAAAACAAAAACAAAAAAACCTGGAAAACTGGATGGCACACCTGAGAAAAGTCTTCCAGACTTTGGACAACAGGAAGTGTGTACCTTGAAAGAAGGACCACAGATACCGGTTACATTACCTCAGCTTTTAGCCTAGAGTCATTTTCTGAACTGTAGTGCAGGATGGGAGGACAAACATTATAGTGGACAAGCTTAGCTGAAAGGATAGTGACCAGAGTTTGAGACTATAGAGATGTGTCGAATTTTGGGGAAAGGATTTTGGTGGGGAGAACTATACAGAAGAGTTCCAGAAATCTGCATGGGGGTCCCTTTGGGGAGTTGGTCAAATATTAATTTATAAATGCATAGGATGGGACTCCATGATGTTAGGCAAAATCCTACTATCAAGAGAATAATTACAAGAAAAATTTCAGCTGAGAATAGAGTCTATACCTTTCTAAGAGGTAGAAAATATTCAAATTCTATTTAGCCAGAATGGAGAAGCTCTGAGTATTCAGAGGACATCCTGCAAGGGCCATGTATTAAGTATAGAGCTAAAGCTACCTGAGTAAAGGCTACTTTATACTCATCCTAGAAAAGCTTTATAAGAAGTTTTCAGGCATCAGATTGATGAACAAATCAATTACTTCTTAGCAAAATAAGATTTGAAATTGAAAGAAAGTAGCAAAACCCAGACATGTAATGACACAGCATTCAAAATATCCAACATACAATTAAAAATGACCAGACATTTAAAAAAGTAGGAAACTATTACACCAGACCAAGAGAAACATCAGTAAATAGAAATACACAAACATATAACTCATGATGGAATTAGCAGATTAAGATTTTGAAAGAGGTATTTTAACTGTGCTCCATGACTAAGACAAAGTATGCTCACAGGAGACCTGGAAACAGAGAAATGGAACAAACAAACTAAAAGAAGAAATGTTGCAACGTAAAAGCATACAATGTACGCAATTTAAAAATTACTAGATGGGTTTAGCAGATGATATGATTGTATATCTGGAAAACACCAGGGATCTACTACAAAACTCTTAGACGTGATCAAGGAATACAGCCAACTCTCAGGTTACAAAATCAACACTCATAAATCTGTAGCCTTTATATATACCAACAATAGTCAAGCTGAAAAACCAGTCAAGGACTCTATTCCGTTCACAGTAGTGCCCAAGGAGTTTTCTTTATATATTCTGGTTCCTTTATCAGATACACACTTTGCAAGTATTTTCTTCCAGTCTATGACTAGTCTCTTTATTCTCCTAATAGTGGCTTTCAAAGAACAGAAACTTTTGATTTTAATAAAGTCAAATTTATCCATTTTTCTTTTATGGGTCATGCTTTTGAAATTTTATCTAAGAAAACCTTGCCTAAATCTAGGTTACAGAATTGTTTTCTCCTATAGTTTCTTCCAGAAGCTTTTTAATGTTTATGATGCACTTTTAAGATAATTTTTGTATGTAGTATGAGGTAGGGATCTAAGTTTATTTTTTTATTCATTTATTCTAGAAACATTTATTGAAATTAGTTTCTTTTCTCCACTGAATTGCCTTTGTACCTTTGTCAAAAATAAGTTGTTTTGTAAGTATGGCTCTATTTCTTAAGTCCATATTCTGTTGCATTTATTCATCACTACCACACTGTCTTGATTACGTAGCTTAAATCTTGAAATCAGGTAATATCAATCCTCCAATTTAGTTCCTTTTTATCAAAGTTGTATTGATTATTCTAAGCATTTCTTGGCATTTCCATATGAATTTTAAAATGTCTGTTTATACCAAGAAGTTTACAGTAATTTTGATTATTATTTCTTTGGAAAGAATTGACATCTTAAAAATATTGAGTCACCCAATGCATGAACAAAATATGTCTCCCCATTATTTGGGTCTTGGTTAATTTATCTGAGCAATGATTATAGTTTTTCAATACAGGTCTTGCATGTCTTTTGTCACATCTATTATTAAATATTTCATATTTTATGCCTTTATAAATAGGTTTTTCATTTCAATTTCTGATTGTTAGTATATAGAAATATAACTTATTTTTATATATCACTCTTGTGTCCTAAAATCTTGCTAGACTCACTTACTAACTCCAGTAGAGCTGTGTATATTGTCACAGATACTCTTTTATACAGACATCATCATGTCATCTGTAAATAAAGACTTCCTTTCCACCTGGATGCCTTTTTTCTTTTTTGTGCTGTCTAAAACCATAAGTACACTGTTAAATAAGCATGGTGAGAGGAGACAAACTTATTTTTAATCCTAGGGAGAAATCATCTAGTCTTTCCTCATTAAAAACAGACAGTTTCAAGCTGTCACCCTGGGTAGAGTGCCATGGCATTAGAGTTCACAGCAACTTCCAACTCTGGTTCAAGAGATCCTCTTGCCTTAGTTTTTCTATCTTTAGCAGAGACAGGATCTTGCTTTTTCTCAGGCTGGTCTCCAACTCATGAGCTCAAGCAATCCATCCATCTCGGCCTCCCAGAGTGCTAGTATTACAGGCGTGATCCACTGCGCCTGGCCTTGCATGTGATGTTAGACAGAGATATTTTTAAAGTTGAAGATGTTTTCTTTTATTCCTATTTGCTAAGGGTTTTTATAAGGAATGTACATTGGATTTTGTCAATTGCTTTTTCTGTGTCTATGAGATGATCTCTGGGTTTTTTTCAATTTTATTATATGATGATTCACATTGATTCATTTTTGATTATTAAACCAATTCTTTGTTCTTGGGGTAACCCCAACTTTATTGTGATGTATTATCTTTATATTGATGGATTTGATTTGTTAAAATTTTGTATAGGACTTTTACTTCTTTGTTCATGAAGACTATTGGTCTATACTGCTCCTTTCTTATGATATCTTTGATGGCTTTGATATCAAGATAAAGCTAGCCTCATAGAATGAGTTGGGAAGTTTGGGAACTCTCCTGACTCTTCACTTTTCTGCAAGAGTATGTGTGGAGTTGATCCTTTTTAAAATGTTAGGTGGAAGTCACAGTGGAAGTTTTTTTTTTCCTGTTTTTCTCTTATTAAGTTATGGTTTGAGAAGTTTATGGGATTTTTTTTTTTTTTTACAGTTTTAATTTCTTTGAAAGATATAGGGCTATTCAGATTATCTACTTCTTCTGAGTGAGCTTTGGTAGTTTGAGTTTTTCAAGGGATTTTTTTCCACTTAATTTAAACTGTCAAATATATGGGCATAAAATTGCTCATAGTATTCCCCCATTATCCTTTTAATGTCTGTAGAATCTTTAGTAATTTATCTTCTTTTATTCCTGATATTGATAATTTGTGTTTTCAGTTTTTCCCTCTTGATTAGGGGGCTATAGGTTAATTAATCATATTGATTTTCATAAAGTATCAGCTTTTTGTTTATTGATTTTCTTCTTTTTTTTTTTTGAGACAGAGTATCACTTTGTGGCCCTCAGTAGAGTGCCGTGGCATCCCAGTTCACAGCAACCTCCAAGTCTTGGGCTCAAATGATTCTTTTGCCTCAGTCTCCTGAGTAGCTGGAACTACAGGTACCCACCACAACACCTGGCTATATATATGTATATATGTATGTGTATATATATATATATATATATATATATATATATATATATATATATTTTAGAGACAGGGACGTGTTCTTGCTCAAGCTGATCTCTGACTCCCGAGCTCAGATGATCCATCCTCCTGGACCTCCCAGTGTGCTAGGATTACAGGCACTTTGCCTGGCCTTATTGATTTTTTATTACTCTTATTTTATTGATTTTTATTCTCTTCTTTATTATTTCCTATTTTCATACCTCAAGTTTATTATTATTGTTTTTCTTTTCTTTTTTTTTTTTTTTTTGAGACAGACCCTCAAGCTGTCACCCTGGATAGAGTGCTGTAGCATCACAGCTCACAGCAACCTCCAATTCTTGGGCTCAAGCGAGTCTCTTGCCTCTGGCTCCCAAGTAGCTGGGACTACAGGCACCCGCCACAATGCCCGGCCATTTTTTTTGGTTGCAGCCGTTATTGTTGTTTGGTGGGCCCAGGCTGGATTCGAACCCGCCAGCTCAGGTGTACGTGGCTGGCGCCTTAGCCCGTTGAGCCACAGGCGCCGAGCCAATTATTGTTTTTCTTTAATCCAGCTGATACTGTTCTATCTTACTTTGAGTTTAATCTGCTCTTCCTTCTCAAGTTTCATAAGGTATAAGTGGAAGTCAATTATTTGAGATCATTTTTTCCCCCCACATAGGCTATTAGTCCTAAAAATTTCTCTCTAGTCAAAATACTTTTCTAATTTTCCTTGTGATTTCTACTTTGACTATGGGTTATTTAGCAATATATTGTTTAATTTCCAACTGCTGAGGGATTTCAAATATATCTTTCTCTTACAGACATCTAATTAAATTGCACTATGGTCAGAAAACCTACTTTATATGACTTAAATAATTTTAAATTAATAAGACTTGTTTTGTGGCCAAGAATATTGTTTATCTTAATAAATGTTTCATGAGCACTTTAAAAGAATATTCATCCTATTATTGTATTGTCCAAGTTGGTTGTTGATATCATTCAATATTACTGGTTTTCTGTCTACTGGTTATATCAATTACTGAGAGAAGCATTTTGAAATCTTCTGTATTGTACATGAATTTATGTCCACCCTGTATAATTGTGAGTAATTCCATTTCTCTTTTCAGTTTTTTTAGTTTTTCTTCATGTATTTTGAAGCTCTGTTATTAAAGATGTGAACATTTAAGATTGTTATATCTTCTTTTTTTTTTTTTTGAGACAGAGTTGTATTATGTCGCCCTCAGTAGAGTGCCACAGCGTCACAGCTCACAGCAACCTCAAACTCTTAGGCTTAAGTGATTCTCTTGCCTCAGCCTCCCGAGTAGCTGGGACTACAGGCACATTGCACAATGCCCACCTATTTTATTGTTGTAGTTGTCATTGTTGTTTAGCAGGCTTGGGCCAGGTTCAAACCCACCAGCCCAGTGTATGTGGCCAGCACCCTAACCACTGAGCTATGGATTCCAAGCCTTTATATCTTCTTGATGAATAGAAATAATTGAGGCCTTAAAGGATAAGAAGTCAGATAAGCAGGTAAAATAATGAGCAATTAGGTTTTTTCAGACAGATTTGTTTATCCCTCTACCTCACTCTAAAAAATATTTGAGGCAGATACATTTATTTAGCTTCTATGTTCTAGATATTAAAACAATGTTTTAAAAAAACAAATTTTTATTACAATCTTATGGCAAGAATGCATTGTACATAGGGACATGATGCACACATTTATTTATACATATTTTACATATTATATGTGTGTGTATTTACTTATTTATTTTGTTGTTTGTTTTGTTTAGAGACAGAATCTCCCTTTGTCACCTTGGGTAGAGTGCCCTGGTGTCATAGCTCACAGCAACTTTAAACTCTTGGGCTCAAGAGATTCTCTTGCCTCAACCTCCTAAGTAGCTAGGAATACAGGTACCCGCCATAACACCCAGCTATTTTTTTAGTAGAGATGGAGTTTCAGGTCTTGCTCTTGCTCAAGCTGGTCTCAAACTCTTGAGCTCAAGTGATCCACCCACCTTTGCCTCGCAGTGCTGAGATTACAGATGTAAGCCATAGCACCTGTCCTATGTATGTGCATTTAAAAAGTTTCACACGCACAAAGTTACTTTTACTATATGTGGTGCAATCTGATACTTTCTCTTCTAAAAATGCCATTTTTAAAAATTAATATCAGCATATGAGTTATAACTCACTAAATTGAATTAATGACTAAGTAAGGATTGCAACTTGCAAGTTGAAAAAGATGATACAAAGGTGATAGAAATATGAAAAACACATAGTTCATATCATCAAGTAACTTTCATTGTAATGGCAGAGTCAGACACATAAAGAGATAAAGTTCAACACAGCATAATAGGAAACAGGGCATAGATATCAGAGGATGTTAGAGTTGAGATATTAGTTTTGGTGGGGTGAAGAAAGGCGTCACAGGTGTCCTAGGCCAAGGGAATGTCAAGGGAAAAGAAAGAAAAAAAGAAAAGAAAGTTAAAAGTAGAGAATAGTTGGGAAATGAAGGTAGAGATCAATGGGAACCACATCATTTAAGGCTTTGTATGAGGAATTTGGTCTTCATCCTGCAGCTGATGAGAAGATATGATGAGGGTTGTAAGTAAAAAAGTGACAAGATCAGACTGGTATTTCAGAGAGATCACTCAGGCTGTGGTGTGAAAGGTGAAGGAAGGATAAGACAGGGGGGTAGGAAGAATCATTTGGAAGCTATTGTAAGGCCCAGAGAAGAAATGATAAGAGCCTGAACTAAATCAGTAGCAGTGCTAATAGAGGCATATTTTAGAGATTAAATGAAAGACTTGCTGATTTAGGAATTAGTGTGAGAAATAATGGTGAGGGTAGAAAAGTTAATTGGGATATGATGACTCTCATACATTCATTCAGCCATTTGATTTCAGACGATCCTTAAAGATCTTCTGTAAGTCAGGTAGGTGCCCTACTGTAGGCTAGAGATCCAATCGTGAGCAAAATAGATGTGATCCCTGCCATCGGGAAGCTAACAGGCAATGGGACAGACACTGCCTGTACCTTGTCATGTTATGAATGGACATTGTGCAAATAATTTCATATATATATATATGTAGAAATTGTGATGACTACTATGATAGGAAGGAACTGAGTTCTCTGAAAGAGGAGATCAAGAACTAGTTTAGACTAGGAAACAAGGAAAAGCCTTCCTTTCTTAGAGATAATTTAGGTGAGAACAGGATAGGAGGTAGCCAGGCAGGTACACGGCATGGAAAAGTAGTCTAGGCAGAGGGAGCAGCACGTTTGAAGTCCCTCATATAATAAGGAGCTGATTGTGTTCAAGAAATCAAATGGAAGCCAGACTGTAGTCCGAGTTGCCTGGGAGGCTAAGCCAGGAAAATTGCTTGAGCTCAGGAGTTTGAGGTTGCAGTGAGCTATGGTGATGCATTCTGCCTGGGGTGAGGAAGAAAGACTGTCTCAAAAAACAAAAAATAAAAGGAAGTCAGAGGTGCTGGAGCTCAGTGAGCAACTGGGGAGAATACAGTAAAACAAGGATGGAAAGGTCTTTGGGGACCAGATTATAAAGGGTGTCACTGACCTTGTTAAGGAATTTAAATTTCCTTCTTAGAACAACGAGAAGCAATTGAACTGTTTTACTCTGAGGAATATCAGAATTAGATTTGAATTTTAGGAGATTGTGTTAGTGGTTGTAATACCAAGAAGGGATTAGATTTGTGGATGACAACAGTGGAAGCACGAAAACTCTTGCAGTGCTCTAGGTAGGAAATATAATAATAATTTTTAAAAAGCCTAGATTAAAGGTGATGTCAGAGTAGCTGTATAAAAGTAAATGGAGTCCAGGTCTATTCTGGAAGTAGAATTAACAGAAGTGAGTGATAAAGAAAATGTGTGGGGAAAGGGGTATTGAATTAGAGTTCTTTGGCTGCAAGTTATAAAAATCAACTCTGGCTGACTTAAACAGAAAGGGAATTTTTAAAATAAGGATATTAAACAACTCAAAAGGTTAGTGAACTAGGCTTAGAAATGATGGGAGCAACGTCAGCAGGAACTAATTGACAGTTTCATTGGACTACTATTGCCGGAATAAAAGAAGTCCTATTGGGTTGTTTTTTTTTCTGACTCCCTCCGTTTATGACTCAAGTAGGGGGGAGGGAGGACAATGTGAAGGAAGGAAAGAAGTTTAATATTGAGTTTGGTGAGGCAGAGAACAGGAAAATACTGTCTAGACTTAGAGGTCACTGGGAAGCTGAAGTTAATATAGGTTTGATAACTAAAGGAAAGGACCAGAAAAGGCTCTGCCAACTAGCTGAGTTTAAGCCACATAGTTGGCTTTTGATATGCCAAGACAATGAGAGTAGAAGACTATCTTATGGATGGAATATATAATTGCATCTGGGATCCCCATCAGTTTTCATAGAGGAAAGACAACGTATTTTGACTTATTGTTCTCAAGACTGTACAAAATGTAGTGAAGAAAATCCTACCACCTCCAAAAGTTAGGGTGATGTTAAGAAGGGAAATTGAATTTGGGGCCAAAGAAACATCAGATGCCCACAAGAGAGATGGGGGTCAAGGATGACTCCCATCCTTAAAAACAGAAATGTTTGGTTAACTCTCTTCAGGAGTTAAAATTTCAAATGACAGAAACATAAAAGACATCTTCACTCAAGACTCTGAGCTCTTTGTAGACTTTCTAGCTTAAAAAACTTAAATAGTCACTTAATTGCTTCTACAAATGAGAAAGAAGCAAATTTGACAAGAGATATACCGCAGTCCCCAAGGCATAATAATGGATTGGGGGCTGAGTACTTCAAACCAGTGATTTGCACTTACAGTCCTCCTTAACCAACTTAAGGACTGAAAAATGTCATCAAAACTATTAATTTCATATTCCCTGTGATCTAGACAATATTTTCCTGTTCTTTGCCCCACTAAACCTGATATTAAGTTTCTTTTCTTCCTACACAATGTCCCCCTTCCCTCCCTTTCCTTTCTTCTCTGATATAAACAAGTAATACTGTACAATTGGATGTTGGAACCATCTAGTACTTCTTAGAGGTACTCCATTAAAAGATAACTTTTAAACTTAGAGATCTGCCATCTGCCACCCAATAGCAGCTAGAGATTGTGCATGAAGTATTCCCCTTAGTAAGCATTAAGGGAGAATGGTATCAGTCTATCATCAAATCCCCAGCTCTTAGGAGTTCTAGAGAACACGTTCAATGCGGAAAATCCTATGGTGTTTTGAAAATTGAAATTGGTCGCAAATTAAGTGTGATTACATTTTTGATCCTCTTTGAAGAAATAGCACCACTATCTAGATGCCACTTTGGAAGGTATATTCATAAAGATGAACCTGGATAAATGGGAGCTATTCTAATCAACTAAGATCTTCTAACAAGTATCTGGGGGATAGGACTAACAGGGAAAGACTTATCCTTCCTAGTAGGGGACTCTGATCTTTTAATCTCCTATCCCATAGTCACCAATCAGTGTCACACTTAGGAACTACTTGAGATGCCTTCTTGAGATTGCAGTTTCTCTTTCCTATCTATAGATGGCATCTGCACCATGCTTCAGCTTTCCTAGTGTTGATCACCACCCCTAACCGTGCCTCAGTCTGCCTGCTACTTTAGTGAATGCTAATCCAAATTAATCCTATTGTTTGTATTTTTTTGTTATTGTTATTTTACAATTACCTTTTCCGGACCCCTGCATTTGACTGCTTAATCTACCTCTACCCCAAATTGTCTACATCAGAAAGAAACCAATTTGATGTCTATCAGTATTTATAGGCAGTTCTAAGAGGGAAGCCTACATAGCATGATAACTTGCCATTGGTTCTGAACGTCATCATTACAATTAAATCAATGAACACTTTTATAAGGATGTAATGACTGAAAAGTAATAATAATGATAGGCGCTAGGGAGACGGACAATACAAAGAAAAGTCATGATTCTTGCCCTCAAATAGCTTACTGTCTGGTGAGGGAGTGGACAATACAAACAATTAAAAGCAATGTCAGTTTAAACAAGAAAACAAACACATGGTTTTACCAAGAAAAGTGGCCAGATGAGGACAGGGAAGACTTCACAGAGGAGTTGGAATACAAACACTAATATGAGCAAATGTTTTCTACAGTATCATGTTCCAGGTTCAGGTACTATTCTAAGTGCTTTCCATATAATAACTCATTTTTTAAGGTATTAATAGGATCTACAATATAACTATAGAGAGAAGAGCATTAGTCAAAGCACAAAAGCCTAATCCATAAATTCTTTCTCATCTCTAAAAAGAGAGGGTTAGGCTAGTATTATCTCATTCTCACATTGACCAGAAAAGGCTCAGATTAGAACGACTGGAGAGGTAGGTCATGTGGCTGAATACGGATACCCAGAAACGAGATCTTTTACTCTGTTCATATTCTGTCTACAGAAAGCTAGATTATTGAGCTATTTTACCTACCTGTAATTGCTGATTTGTACTTACTTTTATTTCTTACATATAGATCTCAATAAGTAGTAAAGGATTTTCCTCATTCAAACAAGGAGAATTTTGAGGGTGTGTTGCTATAAACACAAGGTGGAAGTACAAGAGAAAGAAAAGGCTACTTTCCCAAGCCATGAACACAGGAAAAAGCTCTAAGCCCTTGGGTAGCAGCAACAAAAACCAGGAATTTGGTATTTCATCACAGAACAGAAGAGCATGGTCTACATTTGCACACACAGAGAAGACTTAGATAATTCATCTAATGCTGTGTAAGGAATTGGTATTGAACAATGGATTAAATCTAATTCAGCTAATCTATTTGATCAGATGCAGTTAGAATCACCTTTAAGGTTAACCTATAAGCTAAATAAGCAGGAAGTTGAATGGAAAGCTCTGTTAATTGTGGTTAATTTTGAACTACTGTATCTTGCCTGTAACCAAGCAAGCTGTCATTTTAAGACCGGAGCCAGCCCTTCCATTTACAGTGCTGTGAATCCCTGAAGTATATATATTAAAGCTGGCCACTTAAAGAGATCTCTTTGGGACCACTTATATGAAAAGACTAATAGGGTTAAATTTTTAAAAATTAAATCCAAAGAGATTTCCCAGAAGTCATGTATAAACCTTCATTAGGTACATTTTCCATTTTGAATTCTTATGGATGGAAGCCAACAGGTCTGTGAAGCCAACATCACATACTGCAATATACTCAGTGCTTAAATGTTTAGGATTTGAATCTTTCAATATTTTTGGCTGAGTATAAAGCAGCATCTTTTAAGCCAAGTGAGAATAATAAAACCGAGAAAGCTTTTGTTAATAAAGACACTGATTTTTTTTTTTTTTTTTGAGACAAGGTCTCTGTTGCGCAGGCTGGAGTGCAGTGGCCTCATCATACTTCACTGCAACCTTCAACTCTTGGGCTAAAGCAATCCTCCTGCCTCAGCCTCCTGTAGCTAGGACTACAAAGACACTGATTTTAATAAGATACTAGATTCATGGCTCGGTTCCTGTAGCTCAGCAGCTAGGGCGCCAGCCACATATACTGGAGCTGGTGGATTCGAACCCAGCCCGGGCCTGCCAAACAGCAATGACAACTGCAACCAAAAAATAGCCGGGCACTGTGGTGAACACCTGTAGTCCCAGCTACTTAGGAGGCTGAGGCAAGAGAATCGCTTAAGCCCTAGAGTTTGAGGTTGCTGTGAGCTGTGACACCACAGCACTCTACGGAGGGCAGCATAATGAGATTCTGTCTCCAAAAAAAAAAAAAAATTAAGATACTAGAATCACATGGAGCTTTGACAACTATCTTCAATTTTTTATTTCATGAGAAGAAAATGCATATATCTTTAGCTTTGGAGGAAAATGCACACACAGAGTGTATGTGTGCATTCTTTTGTTTTTAAGTCTTCATACCTAAGCAGTTTTGCAAAGAGAAAATACATCCTTATAATAGCTAAAAAGGCAGTTCAGAAAAGTAATATGAATTGGAATGGACAGAAGTCTGCTATGGCATCTTTCCATGCTGCTTTTCTGTCACTTGCTCTGAGAAAGTGATGCACGTGTAATGTCCTTGGAAAGGTGATGAATTGAGAAAATTGTCTTCCAGTAAAATTCTAAATTTCAATGTAGTGATTCTGCGGTAGGGGAAGCTTCCCATCAGCAGCAAATTGTCAGGACGGAAACTTCAGCATCTCCTTATGATGCAGGACAGGAAAGCTCTACAACCACTGCCTTGGCCCTGGCGGTGCTGATGCTGTGATGGACGAAGAAACCGGCTTGAAAAAGAACCAACCACCAGTGCGGAAAACACTGGCGCCTTGCTGTCTGCTCCTCGTG
>CAUYRH010044401.1:0-39436 GCA_963574655.1 Perodicticus potto
TCCATCTTTCTTTAAGGCTGCATAGTATTCCACGGTGTACATGTACCACAATTTATTAATCCATTCGTGGGTTGATTGGCACTTGAGCTTCTTCCATGACCTAGCAATTATGAATTGGGCTGCAATAAACATTCTGGTACAGATATCTTTGTTATAATGTGATTTTTGGTTTTCTGGGCATATACCTAGTAAAGGAATTATAGGATCGAATGGCAAGTCTATTTTTAGATCTCTAAGTATTCTCCAAACATCCTTCCAAAAGGAATGTATTAGTTTACATTCCCACCAGCAATGTAGAAGTGTTACTTTTTCTCCACATCCATGCCAGCATCTCTGGTTTGGGGATTTTGTTATGTGGATTAGTCTTACTGGAGTTAGGTGATATCTCAAAGTAGTTATGATTTGCATTTCTCTGATTATTAAGGATGATGAGCATTTTTTCATGTGCCTGTAGGCTGTGCACTTGTCTTCTTTAGAGACGTTTCTCTTCAAGTCCTTTGCCCATCCTGAGATGGGATCACTTGTTCTTTTCTTGCTAATATGTTTGAGTTCTCTGTGTATTCTGGTTATTAAACCATCAGAGGCATAACCTGCAAATATTTTCTCCCATTCTGAGGACTGTCTGCTTGCTATACTTACTATGTTCTTGGCTGTGCAGAAGCTTTTTAGTTTGATCAGGTCCCAGTAGTGTATTTTTGAAACTGCTTCAATTGCCTGGGCCTCTTAGGCATTTTTAATGAAAAAAATAAATAAAATAAAATTACTTAGGTATTTACCACCCCTGGAAGGGCTCCTAAAATCTTCATGTTCTTGCCTTTTTTTTTTTTTTTTTTTTGAAGGACAGCTTGGAGAAGATGAAAATATTTGAGACTTTGCTCCTCTTCTCTCCACACTCATGCCAGCATGTGCAGCTTTGGGACTTTGTGATGTGGGCCATTCTCACTGGGGTTAGATGATATATCTCAAGGTTTTTTTTTTTTTTTTTTTATGAGACAGAGCCTCAAGCTGTCACTCTGGATAGAGTGCTATGGCATCACAGCTCACAGCAACCTCCAATTCCTGGGCTCAAGCGAGTCTCCTGCCTCCGCCTCCCAAGTAGCTGGGACCACAGGCGCCCACCACAACGCCCGGCCATTTTTTGATTGCAGCTAACGTTGTTTGGTGGGCCCAGGCTGGATTTGAACCTGCCAGCTCAGGTGTACGTGGCTGGCGCCTTAGCCCGTTGAACCACAGGCACTGAGCCCTCAAGGGGGTTTTGATTTGCATTTGTCTGATGATTTGGCATGATGAGCATTTTTTTCCATATGTTTGTGGAGAGAAAGGAACACTTTTACACTGTTGGTGGGATTGCAAATTAATATAGCTTCTTTGGAAAGAAGTATGGAGAATCCTCAAATAACTCAAATTAGACTTCCCATTTTATCCTGCAATCCCGTTACTAGGCATCTACCCAGAAGAAAAAAAAATCTTTTTATCACAAGGACATTTGCACTAGACTGTTCATCGCAGCTCAATTTACAGTCATCAAAATGTGGAAATAGCCTAAATCCCAAGAAATGGATGGAATGGGATTCCAACCCAGAAATGGATTAACAAGCTGTGGTATATGTATACCATGGAATACTATTCAGCCATTAATAAAGATGGAGACTTTACATCTTTTATATTAACCTGGATGGAGATGAAACACATTCTTCTTTGTAAAGTATCACAAGAATGGAGAAGCAAGAATCCAATGTACTCAATTCTAATATGAAGCCAGTAGATGATCTAACACACACCCACATAAGAGAAAAACTCAAATCAGTTCAAGTTGGGGGGAGGGAGAGAGAGGAGAAAGAAGGGGGATTGGTGTGCTCCCACTTATTGGGCACAACGTTGTTGTTGTTGCAGTTTTTTGGCCGGGGCTGGCCCCACCCCCGGCATATGGGGCCGGCACCCTACTCCTTTGAGTCACAGGCACTGCCCTTAATGGGCACAATGTAAGGGTATACGGCACACTTCATGGGTGCAGGACACAACTACAAAAAGGACTCCACTTAACAGATGCAAACATTGTAACCTAGTTGTTTGTACTCTCACATTAATCTGAAATAAATAACAACAACAACAAAAAAGAAAGAATGAAAAGAAAAAAGAAAATATTTGAGGCTTTGGCAAATCATTTTGTTTGGTGGCTACATACACTGCTTCTCAAATTTTTATTTCCATTATATTTCAAGGCTTTTCATGCTGGCTGTCTAAACACATGAGGCCATTTAACAGAGAGCAAGGATAGATGCTGGTCCTTATGCTCACACTCTCCAGCCAGCCTGAGAATGCTGTCTGTATTAACTGTGCCCTTGGGCAGGCCTCTTCCATCTTTTGGACCTCTGTTTGCACCTGTAAATGAAGGGGGGAGCCACGGTGGGATACAGTGTATGGTATTAAGGATGATCTTAGATGATGCAAGGATGCAAGCTTTAAATCTCTTTGCATTCAGAAAGTTAGAAAGTTCTTCCTTTTTTCGATTTCTTCCAGTCCTTCTGATTACCTTATGAAGAAAAATTCAGCTTTGTACTAATAGGGCTCATTACCACGGGCTGAATGTTTGTGTCCCGCTCACATTCATTAAGTTGAGGCCCTCCCCCCGCCAGTGGCACCGTATCAGGTGTTGGTGCTTTGGGGAGGTGATTAGGTTTAGATGATGTCATGAGGGTGGAGCTTCACGATAGGATTAGTCTCCATGTAAGAGAAGGAGACACCCAAACTTCATTTCTTTTTTCTTTCTTTTTTTTTTTTTATTGTTTTTATTATTAAATCATAGCTGTGTACATTAGTGCAATCAAGGGGTACAATGTGCTGGTTTCATATACAATCTGAAATGTTTTCATCAAACCGATTAACATAGCCTTCATGGCATTTTCTTAGTTATTGTATGAAGACATTTGTATTCTGCATATAGTAAGGTTCTCCTGTACCCTTCTAAGATGCACTGTAGGTGTGGCCCCACCAATTATCCTCCCTCCACCCCAAACTCCCCCCTCCCCTACCTTGCCCCTTTCCCCATATTCTTGTGCTATAGTTGGGTTATAGCCTTCATATGAAACCTGTAAATTAGCTTCATAGTAGGGCTGAGTACATTGGATACTTTTTCTTCTGTTCTTGAGATACTTTGCTAAGAAGAATATGTTCCAGCTCCATCCATGTAAACATGAAAGAGGTAAAGTCTCCATCTGTCTTTAAGGCAGCATAAAATTCCATGGTATACATGTACCCTGGGACTTGATAACTCTGACACTTTTTAATGAGGGCCCACACGAACGTGTCCAAGAAAAATATTGGAATTTCACACATATATTTCACATACGTATAGCTACACACATACTGTAGCTGTACATTAATGTTTGGGATAAAGAAAGTAAAAATTCATAGTGCCTGGATACATTACTTCTATAAAACAATGTTTGCAGAAGAAACTCTGGCACCCTCAACCACTTTTCTTACTAACGTGGAACCTTTCCATCCAATCAACTTGGGGTTTTGACACAATGGGAATAACAAAAAAAGTGTTAGACTGTAAATTGCTGCTTAAAGTGGAAGTAAGACTGTTCAGGGTCCAATTTTCACTTTAACAATACTTCAGAAAATGAGTAATCATGGATTTTTAAAGGAATTATGACGTTTTAGTCTACAGAATCCTGAGTGAGTGGTCTTTTATTAATCAACAGATTATCTATAACTTTCCTACATGATTAGCAAATACAACAAAGTTATTATAAAGCCAAAAGCTTTGACTAACTATTAAGGATAAAATGTGTTCATATATTTTCCATTATTAAAGGAAAATGAAAGAAAGATTATTTTTAGTGGCTCTTAAATCTGATACTAAGTAGCTAATCCAGGACAGAAACCTTAGATAATTATTTAATCTTTTGGCATCAGTTTCTTCATTATAAACATGATGGTCATACCTTAAAATGTTTCAAAACAAAATTAAATCATGCCACCACATTAAATTAGAAACAAAATCAAAAACAAATAGATACACAAAAATTAAAATGCTAATTTTTTTATTAGATCAAAAATTCTAGACCAAGGATGATATTTTAAAAATATTAAACGAGGTATTATATTTCTTCGAGGACAAGAATGTCATGAGCAAAAATGACATATGTGAATTTTAATATTATTAGAAAAATCTTAAAATTCAGAATGGTAAATCAGATACATCAATTAATTGGGTTTTCTTATTAGAATTACCAGTACAAATATATCCTTGTAAGAATCAGAGAACTAACAATAAAATTGGAAATTTTAGAGGGAAACTCAATATTTTTATGTTTATTATTGAACATTGAAATATTTGTGGTTATTAGATGCAGCAAAACAAGGTCAATGACATATGTTGAGCCAATATATTCTGAAAGGTGCTTCATGGGATAAACTTCTGAGACCAACTGTTTTTAATTCTTTCTCATGAAAGCAGACAACACAGTCGATATATACTCCTTCAATAAATCATTCAGCTTTTTCCTGTGGATTTGTATCTGGATAAATCAGCATTAAAACAGTAGTTACTGAACCACCATTGGGACCTTTGCAATAAGATGCAAACACTAGTGACAACTGAACACTCATAAATATCAGTTTCCAAAAGGTGAAAAACAGGCGGATGGGTTAGTAATTGGCTCCTCTCATGCTAAGAAGGTTGTTCTGGGTTCCTCAAGCTTTAGTCCTAACTTCACACTTTACTGACTTTACTTGGAATGATATTCTTCTCATCCTTGGCTCTTTCCATTGGAAAACAAACCTATGTGCACCCACATCTTCAAATTCTATGGACAAGCCAACATATCCCACAACTGTATCTCCCACCCAAATCTGTATTCTGAATCTCACACTCAAAGAGACACCTGCAAAGTCTACTTTCCAGCTTGAATGTCCTGAAGGTGCCACAAACTCAGCATGTTATAAACTTGACTTACAATATTGCATCCTATGCCAATCCTTTCTAATATCCCATCTCCGTGTTCCATTTCATTTCATTGTCCAATCTCTTTGCTATCGAAACTGTCTTCTAATATGTTCAAGTAGTTTTGAATTATATTCTTTCAATAAAATGTTTTTAAGTCCATGGTATTGAATTATCAGTACAATAATCTTTCTTCTACTGTTAAATAAAATTATTTTCTATACATACTACTGATATTGACAAGGGATTTACATAAATGTCCTATTAAAACCATTTATGCAGTTTAAATAGGGTCCTGCTGTTGTTTCTCTATCATCTATTTGACTAGCACTGCGTTAGTCTAGATTATAAATTAGTAAACAAATACTGATTACAAATATCACCCACATTTTTCAGTGATCTACTATTGTTCAATTAGCTATTTTTTAAAATGAATATAAATTGACAAATTTACCGTATCAAGTGTTTGTTTTAGTTTTTTAAATTAAAACTTGCAGATTTAAAAAGTATCATCTGCTGTTTACTTTTTGTTCATCATATGCATTGCAATGTTTTCCCAGAATGTGGCTAGTCTTTCTCTTTTGAATTTGTTCTTTCTGTCTTGAGAACTCCTACTCTGACCCAAAGCTATATGTGTATAAATTCTCCTCTACTTTCCTGAATGTTTAGGTTTTATATTCTACCATCAAGCCTTGAAGATGTCTTAAATTCCTTTCTGTGTAAATATATGAGCAGAGTTTAAACATTTTTTCTTCATCAGAAGCTGGTATGGTTTTCTATTTGTTTTCTGTCATGTAATGTACTTTCCTCCATGCACAGTTTCATTTTTGAGATCACTGTCATGTTCTCTCAGTGTGCTTTGCTTGTTCTAATTACATATTGTTTTAATTAAAGTCATTTTATAATAAATAATTATATCTTGTTTGGTAAGTTCACCTTCGTTAGGGTGGATTGCCTGAGCTCAAGAGTTTGAGACCAGCCTGAGTTATGAGTGAGACCCTGTTTCTAATAAAAATAGAAAAACTACCCAGGTGAAGCGGCACACGCCTGTAGTCCCAGCCACTCGGAGGCTGAAGCAAGAGGATCTCTCAAATCCAGGAGTCTGAGGTTGCTGTGAGCTATGATGCTACAGCACTTTACCATGGGTGACAGAGTAAGACTGTCTCAAAAAAAAAAATATCTGATCTTTACCTTTTTAAATTTCAAAAGAAATTTTAGAAAATATTATCAAGGCCCACATTAAAAATATTGTTGGTGTTTTTATTGTAATTTATATATTACTTTAGAAGGAAATGGTATCTTTCAGATCCAAAAGGAAATTTCTCTTCATTTATTCAAGCCTTCTGAAGGAGATTTCAAATTTTTAACATTATTTTCTACAGAAAAATTTTGTGAATATTTAAATATATTATTTGTAACTTTATAGATTTTCATTTCTAGTGCTCGTAGCATCCATTTAAGTCATAAATTTTTGAATCAGTCATTGATGATGTTGAGGCATGCTACTGGATTTTGTAAACTGAATAGATTGATTTTGCGCTCAGGAGTATTGGTAATCTCTCTTATTACTATTATCGGTTTGTAGATAAACTTGGAATTTTTATGCAGATGATGTTCTGCAAATAAAACAGCTCTGACTATCCTTTTTCAGTCTTACAACTTTTCTCCATTGATGCTGCATGTGGCACAGTGCTGAAATAAGAATGACCTTTTTGATCTGTTCCTGACGTGACTCAAAATGCTTACAATGATAGAATTGTGATTTTGAACTGTAAAAGTTTTGCGTTATCTTGTTTGCTAGAAATTTATGACAAATTATTTGGAGTTTTATCGAATAGACACTTATGGAAATGGCTTAATTTTTTAATGTGTTGTTATGGTCAATACTACTGATGATGTTGCTGGGATTAATCAAGTCACGATGTTTTACGAAGAATTGTGCATCACCATCACATTACATCTGATGTCCCTCAGTGGAAATTTATGGAAGCCCTGGAAGATCTTCAATTACTAAAAGGAGTGTTAAGCTTCTAATTTAACGTATGTTCTTTTAAAATTGATTTCTATTAGTAATGATTTATTTGAAATGTGACTGTTCCAACTACATGAAAGATGGCACTGTTCCCCCTTAAGGAAACAAGGCCCAATGGGAGGTGGCTCTCACAGGTGAAAGTGAAAGTCACTTTGAATGTTACAATTGCTCCCTACTGATAAAATGGGCAAGTATTATCATTCACATTCAGTTCTGAATGTTTTTTGGGTATTTGAAAAAAGTAAAGAAGAATTTCAATTCATAAAATTCAAAGTGCCATTCATTTCTAGTATCTATCTAGGAGAAATCATTGTTATTTAAATGAGAAAATAAAAAATGACTAATTAAATATCCTGACAGTCAATTGAAGGCTCATTTTTCACAAATAATAATAGTCATGACAGTCATGGAATGATATTTAACATGATCATTCTGGTGATTGCATTTACTGACTTTTTATACAAATCCTTGTCTACTTATACTTTGCATTAAAATTAAGAAGAAAATGGCATGATGCAACTACAATTTTGACTTTACCTAATAAATGCCAACAACAGAACCTAATAGTCTATGCCCTCATATTAATCTGAACTTTTAAAAAAAGAAAATGGCATGGTGAAGTAAAAATTCAGTAGTAGTAAAATGAGTATTTAACTAAAAAAATGCATCTTTTTCACCACGATATATATTGCCCTGTTCCCATCACGGTTGTCTCTGATCATTAACTAACTGGTGCTAGATTGCCCCCTGGTGTGGGATTATGGCAAGAAACTATTTAGCAGGCGAAGAGAGAAAGCATTCTTGAGTAGAGATTTCCAGTGATCAAAGAGCAAAATAAACTCCCTAAACAAAAATGTGGAAATATGTAACATTCCGATCTGTTCCTGATTTTTCATGTTTCTGTCCTAGATTGGCAAAGGAAAAGCAGCATCCCTGTGTGATTAAATCACTTAATATCATCTGATCATTTCAATTTAAAATGTTTGATAAATGACCAAGCCATTTAACAGTGAGATCATGTCAAAGAAATCTAAAAATGTACTTAAATTGATATTTAGGTAAACTCCTTAGTCGTCACAATTTATTCATCCTTTGAATGATAAAATGCAGTAATATTTATCTGCCTATTGGACACTTAACATGTATGACTCCTACTGCAAGGAGTCATTTACATTTTGTCAAAAATAGTAGAATTGTGTGCTGCACCCAAGTAACCACTATCATAAGAGCTGGGAGAAATCAAGTATGATAGCTGTGCCAATGCATTCCTAACATGAAACATAAATGCTTAATAGGTGTGGGATCCTGCTGCTTTAAATACTTTTTAAAAATTAAGTATGGGGCACATGAAAAAATGCTCACCATCCCAGAGAAATGCAAATCAAAACTGCTTTGAGATATCATCTAACTCCAGTAAGATTAGCCCACATAACAAAATCCCCAAACCAGAGATGTTGGCGTGGATGTGGAAAAAAGGGAACACGTCTGCACTGCTGATGGGAATGCAAACTAATACCTTCCCTTTGGAAGGATGTTTGGAGAATACTTAGAGATCTAAAAATAGACCTGCCATTCGATCCTATAGTTCCTTTACTAGGTATATACCCAGAAGACCAAAAATCACATTATAACAAAGACAACTGTACCAGAATGTTTATTGCAGCCCAATTCATAATTGCTAAGTCATGGAAGAAGCCCAAGTGCCCATCGACCCACGAATGGTTTAATAAATTGTGGTACATGTATACCCTGGAATACTATGCAGCCTTAAAGAAAGATGGAAACTTTACCTCTTTCATGTTTACATGGATGGAGCTGGAACATATTCTTCTTAGCAAAGTATCTCAAGAATGGAAGAAAACGTATCCAATGCACTCAGCCCTACTATGAAGCTAATTTACGGCTTTCATATGAAGGCTATAACCCAACTATAGCACAAGAATATGGGGAAAGGGGCAAGGGAGGAGAGGGGAGGGGGAAGAGTGGGGTGGAGGGAGGGTAACTGGTGGGATCACACCTAAGTTGCATCTTAGAAGGGTACAGGCGAAACTTACTAAATGCAGCATACAAATGTCTTCATACAATAACTAAGAAAATGCCATGAAGGCTATGTTAATCAGTTTGATGAAAATATTTCAGATTGAATATGAAACCAGCACATTGTATCCCTTGATTGCACTAATGTACAAAGCTATGATTTAATAATTAAAATAAAGGGAAAAAGATTAAGTATGTGAGCTGAGAAAAAACTATGGTGTGCTCTTATGTTTTATTAAATAACAATTTTGTTCAATCTAACATTAATTGCAAAATTAGAAAAGTATGACTCAAGGGTATTGTTTTCATACACTGCCACACTGACTAATGGGAGCTTTCAATGTGTCCTTCATTTTCTGACTGATTATTCTTTCAGCTTTTCCTTCCTGCTGCTCTTCACATCGCTCCTAACTCCAAAAGCTGCTTAAATAAACTCACCGGAATGCTTTCTTTTGCAAAAAAATTGCAAATAAAGTGAAAGTTTTACCACTAAGTCTCCCTCCATTGGGCGATGGTGTATCTATATCTTCTCTTACAAGTGAATGCAGGACCAGGCTCTATTTCTAACATTCACGGTGGTAGGTGTATTTTGTGGCTTTTGTGGTGTCAATGGTTTACTAACAGGGTTTCAATGGAAAATGTATAACATTCATTTCAATATAATATCCAAGAACTATTAGACAACTCTGAACACAGTGCCATGTACACAGAAGTTATGTAGATTAGTTAGAAATTAAATGTATGTTTGTTGCAGCCCAATTCATAATTGCTAAGTCATGGAAGAAGCCCAAGTGCCCATCGACCCATGAATGGATTAATAAATTGTGAATTGGCTTTTAAACAACACTGGTGTTAGAGGCACTGACCCCTCTGTGCAGTTAAAAATATGCAAATAACTTTTGCTTCCCAAAGCATGTAATAGCCTACTGCTGACCAGAAGCCTTACTGATAAAGTTAGTTAACTCATATTTTGTATGTTGTATGTATTATATACTGCATTAAAAAGCTGTTGAAAATGTTATTAAGAAAATTAGTGAGGAAAAGAAAACAGTTACTATTTATTAAGTATGAGTAGGTCATTGTAAAGGTCTCTGTGTCTTCACGTTGAGCAGCTAAGGAGCAGCGGGAAGGGGTTGGTCTGGCTGTTCTCAGGCTAGCAGAGGTGGAAGAGGAGGCAGGAGGGCCAGGCACACTTGGCGTATCCTTCACCAGAAAAATCCTTGTCTGAGTGGATCCATGCAGTTACACCCATGTTGTTTATTTAAGGGTCAACTGTAATTTGTATTTTCTTTTTAAAAAATTCTTTTTTGTAGCAGTCATGGAGATTACCCCAAGTTTAATCCTGGAAGACTTTAAGGGTGTTACATTTTAAGTATTAATAGGATCTTAAGAAATGACCAAATAAGAAAATGGGTATTAAAATGCTTATTAGTATGTTGTGAATTAGGGTCAAAGTATTATGAATGTTAACTCAAAACCGAACACAGATTTCTAGCACATGACGTTTAATAATATATCTCTGCCTGCATTAGGGGAGTTGCTAGGAAAATCAAATGAGACAATCAGTGTTCAAAACAAAAATCCCCACCTTTAAAACTGTTAAAATACTATGTAAATGAGTCTTATAAAAAGTATTACTATCACCTTGACTGCAATGACGCTCATGTGGACTAATTATAATTGTTAAGTGAAAAAAACACATACTGTCTTCGGTTTCCTGAGACCAGAGGTGAGCTATGTCACTTATAAATAAGGAAAAGTAACTAATACTCATTTAGTTCTTTATTTGTAGCCCATGCTAGGTTATATGAGGGATGAGAAGAATAAGACATAGTTCTTACCCTATTTTTTAAAATTTGACACATTTTTTTTGAGATAAGAATTTCACTTTGTCACCCTTGATAGAGTGCCGTGGCATCATAGCTCACAACAACCTCAGTCAAACTCTTGGGCTCGAGATACTTTCTTGCCCCAGTCTCCCAGAGTGTTAGAATTACAGCAGTGAGCCATTGAGTCCAGCCTTAAATTTGATACTTATTGAGCACCTCGTATGTGGTAGGTGGAGGAATGCTAACTACTTATATTAATTTAATGGTCCTCACATTTTTTAATAGAGACATGGTTTTGTTACATCGTCCAGGCTTGAGTGCAGTGGCTATCCCTATCTTGATCTCAGCAAACTGCTTCCCAGACTTCTGGCCTCATGTAATCTTCCCTCATCAGCCTCCTGAGTAGCTGGGACTACAGATGTGTGCCGCCATGCCCCGCTTTATTCTCACACTTACCTGAAAAAGTATTATGCTTGTTTCTTGTATGAAAATTGAGACTCGGAAGTTAAATAAATTAAAATCTAATAGGTCCTGAACTAACATCTCTGGCTTCAGATTATGTGCTTCACAAACCAACAGGGAAGTAGGATCCAAGTGTAAAACAGTAAAGAGAAACAGCTGTTACAGGGGATAAGAAAACATTTGCATGGACAGAAGTGTGAGGGGAGGCTTATGATACCTCTAGTAAGCGTGTTCTGGGCCACCTGCCTAGTTGAGCCAGCACGTGCACATTGGGAGATGAGAACATTTGCATTTGCTGTGCTACCTCTGACAACTATTTGGTCCCAGGTCAAGAAATAGTGTGAGGTGAATGGGGAAGTAGCTAAGAGGGATAGAGAATTGAAGAAACCTGAAGATGAGGAAGATTCTACTCATTTCCACTCAAGAATGGGCCCAACTTCAAGGTCTCAGTAAAGCCCATAAGGCAGTGGTTCTCAACTTTCCTGATTGCCACATCGTTACAAATGGAAAAAAGGGGTAGTGACCTACAGGTTGAGAACCGCTGCCATAAAGGTTACCTCCATAATTTTGTAAACCTAGCACATCATAGATCTCATCAAAGATTTTTTTTTTTTTGCAGTTTTTGGCTGGGTTTGGGTTTGAACCCGCCACCTCTGGCATGTGAAGCCGGCGCCCTAGTCCTTTGAGCCACAGGCACCACCCTGATTGTTAACTATTTTTTAAAAACATCTTTTAGAGTCCTAAGTATTATGAGGTACATGGGGTCAGGGTTTTGAGACGCTGGGGTAGATTTCAGTAGGCCTGAAGGTGATTTATGGCTGTATCCATTTATGTGAACATATTGACCCTTAGTCACCACATTTGTCCACCTTTTGGATTTTGAGTATAAAATGATCAATATAAAAATGCTTGGAAAAAACAAAGATTGTTATGGGTGACAGATTTTTCAAGCAGCGCTGACATTACTACTATACAGGATTATAAGGGGGAAGTTTATTGCAATGTATGCTCATATGGTTTTAAAGGCCTTTTTCCTAACTTTAAAAGATTTATAAAACAAGTATTTGTATATTTTTTATCCTTTTGGCAATGATTTTTAAAGAGAACTAAACCATTATCGTAGCCAGACTTTCCAGGTAAAAGGAAACTGGAACCAAGGAAACCTTCCTTTGGACATAATGCCCTCATAAGACAAGTGTTGTAACTGTCCAGTTTTCATGTTTTTAATAACACAAGAGTAGAGAGGTGAATTCCTGCTCCATGCATATTGTCTGCTGTCTACCTGTCAGGAAGATACATGAGCTACTTGAAAAGAATCTTTTGGCACCACCAGTGCATCCCACACGGTGCTTACCCGTTCAGCAGTTGTGCACCATTTTAACTCATATTCCACCAACCCATTTTGCTTCATGTAATTTGTATTGTTAAAATAGGACACAGTATTTTTATGATCTAAATTGTTAGTTATATTATTTTTCAAAGTCATTCTCTTCTTCATGTTGAAATTTTACTGTTCCGTGGGGAATGAGGCAAAACAAGTCACTGTCTCTATCACTCTGTTGAATTTTGATTTGAGGATTAGGTTCAAACTTAGCTCAGCACTGATAAGTATCTAAGCCAGTAGTTTTCAATTTTTTTTATAGTGGAACCTATTCTTTAGCATGAAATGATCCACCAAAGCCAATGTGTGTAATGTGAACCCACCTGCTCTGCTGCTTTCACGGTGATCCCTTGTGGCATCTGAGGGACACAGTTTGAAGACCACTCCCTTAAGACCCCCTCCTTTGTTACTGTCATCTGTGGCTGCCAGTGTGAACAGACTATTCAGTCTAGGCATTCTTCAACACATTTACTTCTGCGAGTGTCCTCTTACAGTCCTGTGACTTTGCATATGCTGTTCTCTCATCATGAATGCTCCACCATTCTCCTCTCACTTTAATTTGGTAGCATTTAATTGTCCTTGATATGACCTTTTCCTAGAAATCTGTCCTGATACCTTTGTGCTACCACTGCATTCATTTCATTTCTCCTATTATAGACATTACACATTATGGTTATTTATTTATTTATTTATTATTTGATATTCTACTACTAGTGTCAGACACATGGTTGGTAATCATTAATGTTGGATAGATGGAAGAACAGACAGATGAACAGATGAAGGAATTTGTCAATTGACCAAGTGAGTGAAGTGTCCCAGTACCTTTAACTAAGAAGGGGAATTGAAGAAACTGGCAAAGAAGAGAATGCACTTCATATGGCCTCTGGTTTGAGATCTGCCTATGTTCTGAGAGTGGACCTAACATACTTCCCAGAAGGCAGCCATCACTGAGTTAGCCCCAGGGAGCAGTCCAGCAGGAGTCACATGCCTTCTCATAGCTGGAGCCATGTATTTATAGCTAATGCTGCTGGTTTTCACTTGTTAAACAGCAAAAGAAAAGTGGTTGCATGAAGGCCAAACAAAAGACTAATGGAAGTGGTTTTAATAATTAATTTTTAAAAGGCTTACAAATGACAATTCAGCTGGGAAGTTATAAAAAACATTTGAGCTGAAATTCATCTAGAGGATACGGCTCTTTGAATTGTTCTTCTGAAGTTAAATGGGGGAATTTGAAAGCTAGCAAGGAGAAGATCAATGACTTGTTTTACTTAATGTTTTTTTTTTTTTTCCTTTTAAACAGCAAAACTCCTGGTTGGGAAGAAGAGTTTTACATTTTAGTGCTACAAGATGGTGAGAGTTGATGAGATATAGAATAGAGTAACCTGGAAGCTATACTACTTAATATATATTAATTTATTGTAACACTGTTTTAAAATAACTTAGATGATATTTAAGCTTCCTTTCCTTATAGACTAACAGACGCAATAGCCAGCTGTTGTGACGGGTGTCTGTAGTCCCAGCTACTTGAGAGGCTGAGGAAAGAGAATCGCCTAAGCCCACGAACTGGAGGTGGCTGTGAGCTGTGACAAAGTGAGACCCTGTCTCTTAAAAAAAAAAAGCTAATTGACACATTGCTGCTTCCTGATGATTGTTGCAGAATAAAAAATGCTATGGAGATGTTCTATTTAAGTTTTTCCTTTTTGTATATAATTCTATCAAAGGGTCTCAATGAACTCTTAAGAGGTTAACAGAATTAAACTCATAAGGATGGGAATTACCCTATATGAGAGAGAGGATGAAATTTGCATTTATTGAGCATCTATCATGTCAAATCATAGTTAGGCACTTTTTCATTAGGTATCTCAGAAGACCGTCGCAATTACCCTAAAATGGTATCCTGGTTTTATAGACAAAAAGTCTTGGAGAGGGTAGATATTTTCCTACCCACACAGCATGTGGCACAGCTGAGAGTTGGACCAGGTATATCTGACTTACTACTCTTGTTCTTTCCATATATTACTGTGTTCCAGAGAGCATGCCTTAAGACAACTTATTAGCAGAGCCAAGTACATTATAGGAAACAAAGAGAGGTACCTTAAGATGTTAATTTCCTCCCCTTCAGCTCTTGTTCCCCTTTGGAGAAGATGAGGAAACCTACATTCACCAGTAAGTAATCCCCCTTCACTAATATTTTAGTACCTAGATTGATGTTATTAAGTGATAATTTTCATTTGAACATCAATTTAAGATTTCACAAAGAATTTGCAACATCTTCTTTCATCCTCATTTTACAAAGAAGAAATCCAGACAAGTTTGTGACTTACCCAAAGTCACATAGCTAATTAATTAATTAATAGCAAGGGGCTTTCATCTAAATCTAGAAATTCCAATTTCAAATTCTCTTTCTGCCATATCCTTAAATGAGAACTGGTAGGTTTTTTCACTAAGGATGGGAGAGTTTCACTCTCCAGAGCTCCATTTATTTCTTCTCTTGAGAAAAGCTTATCCTTCTAAGGCATGCAATTTATTAGGTATTCTACATATCCCACTATAATTACCTAAATGTGCAGCTACCTCTCTGCAACATGAAAAGTTCCACAAATGGGTGCAGGGAAACATGTTCAAATGATCACAATTAATTATTCCAAATGATGTGAGGATGGTCTTCAGTGCAGAAGAAAAGAAGGCTTAGAAACCTACCCACTAGAGGGTGGATGGTGGGATCACACCGATGGGGCGTATTGCAAGGATACATGTTGGATCTCCCAAGTATACAGTATAAATGTCCTAACACAATAATGAAGTAAATGAGATGAGGTTTATATTAACCAGTGCGATGTAAGCGCTCCTAATTCTTTATGAAATCAGCACATTGTACCCCATAAATGCATTAATGTATACATGATCTATTTGTTTATGATTTAAAAATTAAAAAAGAAGTACCCGCTAAAAGGGAGCTTCTAGCCTACTTTTCTACACGTGCCTTTTTTTTTTTTTTTTTTTTAAAGTCTTGCTCTGTTGCTCAGGCTAGAGTACCATGGTGTCAGCCTTGCTCACTACAATCTCAAACTCTTGGGTTAAAGGAATCTTCCTACCTCAATCTCCTTAGGATTGGACAGCAGGTGAGCATCACTACCTCCGGCTAATTTTTTCCTATTTTTTTGTAGAGACAGAGTCTTGCTCTTACTCAGGCGAGCCTCAAACTCTGGGTCTCAAGTAATCCTCTTGCCTCAGCCTCCCAAAGTACTAGGATTAGGCAGAAGCCACCATGCTCGGCCTCCTTGTGACTTCTTTCATAATTGTTACAGAAGGCCATCAGCTAAATAAGCCTAACTGTTTTCCAGAAGATAAAGAGCAAGAGAGAGAACTATAGAGACTGTGTTGTATCATCTCATTTTACTTTAAGAAAACTGAGCTGAGGGAAGAGGGGTGAACTTGAAAGGATTTGCCCAAAGTGGGCAAGTAAATAGGAAGAATGGAATAATATTGGATTTAGATCACAGAAGCTGAGATTAGAGCAGTCTACTTCTTAAAGCCTCGTTTTCTTTTGCCCTTTTTTTTGGAGACAGTCTCACTATGTCACCCTTGGTAGAGTGCTGTGGTGTCACAGCTCACAGCAACCTCGAACTCCTGAGCTTAAGCAATTCTCTTGCCTTAACCTCCCAAGCCCTCTCTTGCCAGCTTCCAAGTAGCTGGGACTACAGGCACCTGCCTGGCTATTTTTTGGTTGTAGTTGTCACTGTTGTTTGGCAGGCCCAGGCTGGATCCGAACCTGCCAGCTCCGGTGTATGTGGCTGGCACCCTAGCTACTGAGCTATAAGTGCTAAGCCATAAAGCCTGATTTTCTTTATCTGTAAAAGGTGTATTATAATACCACACAACATTGTTCAGCATATTAAGTCAGATGATATGTGGGCAAAGGAACTTATGTTTCTATGTAAAAGTACTTAGAAGTAGCCAAATGAAAGAGAGCTGGAAACAGCATTTACCCTAATTCTTTACTTAAGTGTTTTAGCTCTTTGCTGTTTTATGATGATGATGAAGATGGGAGTAACAAGGTCTAAAATCCAGTGTCTTCTTTCTTCCAGACTATTAATCCTTTTACTTATTTTTATTGCCCTGATTATTAAATACGCATAATTGGATACATAGTTATTAATATAAAGAACCATTCTTTAGTCTATCAAATAATATTATTTCTTTTGAGACTCTACCATCATGGTTCTGGAAGGAAATAATTATAGTGGGATTTTCTTTTTCTGGTAATTGAAGACTCGACCTGGTAATTCGAACCAATCTTCTCACAGAAGACAACCAAAAAATCTGGACCAAATCTAAAATCGATTTTTAAAGCAAAAAAATAGTTAATAAGATAGCAAGGAATTGTTAACTGAGACCTGAGAAAAGGTGCAAACCTAGAATGATAAACCCAGACTTACCAACCACTTTTGTCTTGGGAGTATTTGCCAAGCTAAAAAGAAAGCTAAGAGTCAGAGCTGTGTGCAAGGACCTTCATCTTAGAAAAAGTGCTACATACGTTAATGCTGAATAGCACTATGGTCACCTTTGAACTACTCCGCTTGGGAAGCTGTGCACTGATGCCAGCTCCTAATCCACCCTTCAAAGCAATTTTATAACTTTTTCTAGAATGGCCCTTAAATCTGTCATCTGTGTTACCCTTGATGTCATAAATGCCACCATCTTCCTTTCAATGTTCCCTTTATCTTTCAGTAATGATAAAAGTCACTCAGGGCCAGATCAGGTGAGTGAGGAGGGTGTTCCAATACAGTTGTTTAATGGCTAAAAACTCCCTCACAGACAGTTCTGTGTTAGCTGATGCATTGTTGTGATGCAAGAACCATGAGTTGTTGGTCAAGATTTTCAGTTAAGATATTAATATTTAGAAACAACTCCAAACAGTTCCAGATAGCAAAAGTTAATTTGCTTGACTAGGTGCCTCAGGCTCCTATGACAACTACCTGTATTGTACAAACACCTCTCATTCAGATTATCCCTTTGGGCCCATGGGGTTGGGAGGTGTGTAGGTTTCCCACAGCCAACAGAGAAAAAAAATGTTAGACTCAGTAGGTTCATGCTAGCTGAAAGTGCATTAATGTCACACTATAGCCTCTAAGGACAGTGATCAGGGAAAATCCTCCCAGTTGGCTGTTTCGAAATCAGTTCATCTTATATCAAGCGATAAGTGGCTTGAGATATGAATAAATATGATCACTTAGGCAGTGGTCAATAGTTTGGTGGTCACAGACCCATGAAAGGCAAGAGTCCAAGAGCAGAGACTGAGGATTCTACAGAAGAGCCATGGAGATGGACCTATGGGAGTAAATACACAGAGAACCACTGTGTCTGATACCGTTGCTCCTGGATCCCGACACTGCCACAGAAGTGTTCCCTACGTGGGGCCATTAGCAGAGGAGCCCTGATGACAGAAATGATGACTGCACGGCTCCCTCTCCCTAAGGCTGATCTAGCTGCCACTGCTACTGCCAGATGCTGGAACCGCCCATAGCAGAGACTGATGCTGGGCCATTTCTTTCTCTCCATCCCTTGGGGAGACCATCCATCTGTATGATGAGCAAGTTGATTTCCTCAGACCATTTGCACCTGGAGAGGGCAACAATTAGTTATCTTCTGTCTGCAATGCCTCCATACAAAGGCTTCAAAACGGAATCAGAATCTGGCTCTGTTAACTAATTCATTATGATCGGAACTTTTTTTGATTTACCTGCCTTGTGAGATTGGTGTTAAAATTGAATGAGGTAATACATGAAAAACATTCAGTATGATGCCGGACACATAGTTAAGTCTCAGTGGTTGGTATTTTAATCCTTATCAGATAAAGTAAATGTCCTTCTATCTACTTTACTAAAATTACTCTTAGGTTTAAAAAAAATTAATAAAATTCTTACATTATCAAGTGTTTTCTCTTTTCTGGGATGGCTAATTTAATATTGTTGACTTACCTAGGCTGTGTTGCCCACTTATTCTGGCAAACACTGAACTAGATGTCGCTGCAAAGGTATTTTGTAGATGAAATTAACATTTACAGTTGATTTTCCCTGTATAACGTGAGTGGACCTCATCTAAATCCAGTTGAAGAATTTTTTTTTTTTTTTGTAGAGACAGAGTTTTCACTTTATTGTCCATGGTAGAGTGCCATGGCGTCACAGCTCACAGCAACGTCCAACTCCTGGGCTTAGGCGATTCCCTTGCCTCAGCCTCCCGAATGGCTGGGACTACAGGCGTCCACCACAATGCCCAGCTATTTTTTTGTTGGAGTTTGGCTGGGGCTGGGTTTGAACCCGCCACCCTCAGTATATGGGGCCAGCGCCCTACCCACTGAGCCATAGGCGCTGCCCCCAGTTGAAGAATTTAAGAGCAAAAAATAAATTTTTTTCTGAAGATAAAGGAATTCTACTTCAAGATCAACAGAAATTCTGCTTGAGTCTCCAGGTCGCTAGCCTGACCTACAGATGGTGACATCAACCCTTGCTAGCGGTCTGCTGTGTGGATTTCAGACTTACCAGTCCCCACAATTGTGTAATTTAATGAGCCAGTTCCTTAAAATCAATTCCTCCTCTCTCCTCTCCTCCCCTCTCTTCTCTTCTTTCTTTAACTTGATAAAAAGTACATATATTTTATCAAAAATTTTTAGGTCTTAGGTAGATTATTGACACCCTTTAAACATTACTTGCCTTATATTTGAAATGAGATTAATAATATTTGTCTCATAGTATTGAAGGGATGAATGTAACATGAAATCATTTTGTAAGCTTTAAAGCAATATATTTATGTTAGTTGTGGGTAGTTAAAACATACAAATACAGTCACTCAGAGCAAAAACTAAATGCTGAGCTTCCTAAATTCTCTCAGTCTATCTGTAGAGACTCTTCCACATGCCTTTGACAGCAGTGAGAAGATACTTATGAGAATTTATGCAAATGTATATTGCCCTCTGTACAATATGCCCCTGCATTTCTGCAACTGTGGCAGTTCCCCTGCTGGAGATGGATACGGCCCATACACCCACAGCCACTTAAGTCTGACACTTGCGGTCACCTGCCAGCTGTTCTCTTTCTATATCTGTGTAAAAGCATTTTTAAAAAGTTTTCAACATCTCTCATTTCACCCAACATACACCAAGAAGCCTCTGTTTATTCTACCCCACTCTGTTTCTCTTTCTTCTCAGTCACAAGAAAAGTAGATTTGTCTTTTGGAGAAAAGGAGTCAAGTTCAATAGGTTTTGATTTTATTGCCGTTTATGTGACAGAACAGCTAAAGTATGAAATATTTTTGTGTCTTTGTTCACCTTTCAAATATAATTACTAGAGCCTATCTGACCTACTGGACATGGTTGTTAGAATGAAGACGTTAATATCTATGGGAAGCTCTCCACCTGTCTACTAGGCACTGCATTCAATACTTTAAGTTATTTAATTAGTATAAAGTTAGAGAAGTGGAAACACTCTTTACTCTTATTTGGGTTCATTCATTCCTTCCCTCCCTCCCTTTTCTTGACAGGGTCTCTGTCTCCTGGGCTAGAGTGCCATGGCATTAGTGTAGCTCAAAAAGCTTCAAACTCATGGGTTCAAGTGATCCTCTGGCCTCAGACTCCTAAAGAGTTGGGACTACATGCACATGCCAGCATGCCTGGCTAAAGACACAGCTTTGTTATTGCCCAGGCTGGTCACAAACTCCTAGCCTTAGGTGATCCTCCTACCTCAGCTTTTCAAAGTGGCTTTTACATGAGCCACTGTGCCTGGCTGAAACACCTGTAAGTATTTAATGATATGCCCTGGGAGGAACTCAGTTCTCAGATTTGTGTAACTTACCTTAGTAACAGTTAAAAGGAAAAAAGAACAGATAGAAGGAAAGAAAGCTGAGATTTCAAAATTGGTATTTTATAATATCAATTAGGGTATTACAAACATACTGTAATAAAATATGACTTTGGAGTAAATTGTGATATTGTTCAAGGGTGTGGATAGCTGCCTGAATGGTGTTCTAAAGAAGGTATCTATTCATTGATCTCTAGTAAAATGGAAGGAACATTGTAATGCAGATGCTCTGGACAAGCCATTCAGTCTTCAGTTGAGCCTGTGAATCCTGTGTGAGGGCTGCAGTGTCATGGTTAAAGAAACAGCTTTTGGAACCAAGTCATCTGGGTTTGAATCCCAGTTCTGGTGCTTCACTCACTTGTGTGATGGTGGACAAATTGCTTAACCTCTGTGTTTCACTTCCTTCGTCTTTAAGATGGTAACATTCTACCTTCTAGGATGTGGGAAGAGTGAACGGTCTAATCAATAAAGGGTATGGTGGCCAGTAGTATATAAGTGGTTGCACAGCACCATGCATGTCTCCTTGCCCTGGTAGAATCTAGAGGTTATGGCAAAGTTGATGAATAAAGTATCCACTTAGGATATATATGTAAGTAATAAATTGAATAAATGCAGTACCCTGGAATTGCTGGGATTGAAGACAGATAGGTTTGGATGGAGGCATGCATGAAACAAGGCAGGCACGAGACATGGTTGGCCATTGGCTTGATGATGGTTGGAGCTTGTCATGAGGTACGTGGAGGTGTGTTTATCCTGTTTTCCCTACCTTTGTGAACATTCAAAATCCTCCTTATTAAAAGTGATTTAAAAAAAAATGTTGGCTCATGAAATCCAACAACTTCGTATCTATCAGTCCTCCTTTTTAGTTCCCCTTTGCACTTGACCATCTAGTGATTTGGGATGTTGAGAACTGATAAGATGATAGATATAAAATAATATATACTTTGAGAGAGCATTTGGTTCATGAAATATTTTAACTAAGCTGGGCATGGTGGCATGGTGGCACACGCCTATAATCCTAGCACTCTGGGAGGTCAAGGTGGGAGAATCTCTTGAGCTCAGGAGTCCACGACCAACCTGAGCAAGAGCAAGATCCCATCTCTACTAAAAATATAAAAATAAGTCAGGTGTTTTGGTGGGCACTTGTAGTCTCAGCTACTCAGGAGGCTGAGGCAAGAGGATCACTTAAACCCAAGAGCTCAAGATTGCTGTGAGCTATGATGCCAAGGCACTCTACCCAAGGTGGCAGAGAGACTCTATCTCAAAAAAATATATATTTTAACTAAGTCATGTTAGAAATAATTTTGCCAGATTCTTTGGTCTCAACTTGTGTTTATTATTATAAATTTTCATTGAAAACTAGCTGAATGGCTGAATAACTCAGAATATAGATAGATATTTGACAATGGGAAGAAGATGTCATTTCAAGTCAAATTTAGGAAGTACCATAACTTCTATATAAACAAACACAAAGGTTTGGTACACCGGGCCAAGGCCTCCAGCATTCAAATCGTATTAGTTATTAACAAATCTTCTAAGGTTAAACAGTAGCTAAAATATCTTCACAGTCATGTTTGATGATTAGTCTATGTAACCTCACCACACTTACCTCATGTATTTTCATAAGCAGTGTAAGCAGCGGCACCTGTGGTTCAGGACAGAGCTCTCACACGGGGTGTTCATGAAGTGCAATCAGAAAGCAGATGTTTCTAAAAACTGTGCTGTTTCTTGATTTCACACTGACATGCTGGCAGCACTAGATTTAAAAAAAAAAAATCCTTAAGTGTAATGTTGGTGGTAAGGGATGGAGTATTTTATACTCTAACGTTATAACTCACTTCTAATTTTCATCAAAGTACAAGGTCTGAGAGAGACCTAGGTCTGAATCCAATTTCCACTGGTCACAAGTTTTCTGATTCTTGGCAAGTTTCATAAACTGTTTGAGCTGCATTTTTCTCATTTGTAAAGGGGAGTTAATACCAGTTTCCAGTGAACTGGTGAATACTTAACAATTAGCTCTCAGGGTTAGGAAAAAAGCCTAGTTCATAGAATTTGCTGATTTCATGGGGTAATCACACCCACCTGCATTCAAGCTGCCAATGGGATGTCCCTGAGCACAGATCCAGAGAGATGCAGTTGGCCTCAGTGACCTCAGGGGCCAAGATAATGGCCAAACATAGAACATTAGCAAGCAGTGTGTTGGAAATACTGATTGTCAAGATAATAGTCTAGTGAGAGCACTAGAAAACAATGTATTTTAAGTATTTATCAATTTTGTTGTTAATATATATTACTTAATTGTAAGTTTACATAACTTGATTTCCAATGAAAATGGAAATCACGTCGCCAAATCCTAAAAGTTTACCTGTTGGCCCACGTGAGCTCTCCACTCCAGTCACTGCCCATCTCCAGCTCTTGGATTCCTAAACAATAGTGGCAGTGAACGCTTACTGTTGTACCTCATAGGACGTACAACTGGAAGGTGTCCAGGCGTCCTGTCAGGCCCTTCTCCACAATGGTCATACCAGGCTGCCCTCCTACCAGTGGTCCCTGAGGGTTCCCACCTCTCCCCTGACAAGGTGCCTCGTGAGGGAGAGTAAGACGCAGACAGACACTGCGATTCCAGGCAGCAGTGAAGCAACAGCTGGGCAGCCAACTTGGAGCAGGCACTGATACACACGGTGCCTAGTGGTAAAGAGCAAAAGCAGGATGAGGTTTGAACAGCACAGTGCTGTTCATGTAAATGCATAACGAACAGTACGTTTTTTTCCCCTAAGAATATTCAACTACAAAGATGCCCATCAGAAGGCAAGGATTCACTGTGTCAGTGAGCCACATTCAAGCTAATATTCCTATTGCCTCTAATAAATCTGTGCAGGTTTACACATCTCATTTATTTCCCAGAAAACCCACATGGAACTCATATTTACTGTATTTCCACAGTTAAGCAATATTTCCCACACAGGAGCTACATTCAGCAGTCATCAAAACTTAAAACCATCATAGCCAATTTCTCTGCATGTTGGCAGTATTTGTTGTAACAATTGCAGAGCAACAAGCAATTTCATTTCAGTCTCATGTATATTATCCCACTTAACCTTCAAAACAAAATTTGGAGCTTAGAAGAGTCGGATGCCTTCCTGAAGATGAGCTGACCAGCAAGGACAAGGGCAGCAGCTGCCCAGCAGTCTCAGGAGTTACCTGGCGCTCTGCCAGGAAAAGGAGAGCTTGATCTAAACACAGTCCACGTCTGTGTGTTACAGATGTGGGTGCAGAAGGTAAAGAGATCAAAGAAAAGAAACTTTGTTAAAAAACAAAAACAACAACAAAACACAATCTTATTCCAAGGATTATAGTAACTTTTTTTGTGTATGTACTTAGCTGTACTTTAAGTAGTTGGTTTGTATGAGATGGTTAAAAAGGCCCAAGATAAAAGGTTTCTTTTTTTCCTTTCTTTGGTCTATGAAGGTGCTGTTTGTTTGTTTATTTATTTATTTTTGCCCTGTTTGATGTATGTGTGAAACAATGTTGTCCAACAGAAAGTTGGAATTTTATTTTGCCGAGTTGTTCTAACAAAAACAAAGATCAAATCCCTGACCACTTCAACAACGTTTAGAGATCAGAAAAACTACAGCAAGAAGAAGAAGTCAATGGAGTCTGAAAGACATCAGGAGATTGTGGTGTTCTGAGAGCCAGACAAAGAAAGGTTTCAAGGGGAAGAAGAGACCAGTTGTGCCAAATTCTCCTGAAAGGTCGACTAAGGTGAGCGGTGGCCATTGGCAAGATGGAAGCCATTAGTGACCCTGACAAGGGTGGTTTCAGTTGGAGGTGGGGAAGAAGCTTGCTGAGAGTGTGCTGAGTGGATGTCACAGTGGATACAGACAATCCCGTCAATGAGTTGTTATTTTAAAGGGCTGCAAAGAAATGGGTGATGACTAGGAAGGGGCTGTAGAGCCCAGGACTGATGTGGCAGTGGGGATGGTGTGCCCAGTTCTTCAGTCGCCCTCTCATCTATGTGCTTGCAGAATGTGGCAGGGTAGAGGATGTGTCTCAGCCCCCTAGATGTTGGGCTTAGCTTGTGACTGTGACCAATGGAGGATTATAGGACATGCCACAAGCAAAGGCCTTGGAAGTGTTGGAACAGTTTGGCTTGGGCCTGAATAGCTGCAGGTCCAGTGAAAGTCTGGTCTGGATCTATTCTGAACCTAGACCAACCTGCACCCTGAAGTGGAGCTCCCCAGGAGATCGTGGGCCCATAAAGGAGAAAGATAAGTGCTTCTTGTTGTACCTCATTGATTTATTACACAGAAAAGCCAGCTCGGCTAAGCCCCTGCCGAGATCTCACAGCCTCAGACCTGCCCTGGGTAACTCCACATGCTCAGAGGGCATGTGCTGGCTCAACGCTCTGGCCTCCTCCCCAGACCCCACCCTGTGACGGCCTGGTTAGAGTGACTTGTGCAGCGCTTGGTCCACAGTAGGGCTCAGTGAATAGTTGCTCAGTAAAGTACAATGATTTGAGCTTGAGAAACACCAGTCAGCAGGGGTTTCTGTCCACACCAGGGTCAGTATCTTTGTACAGAGAGGGGTGCATGTGGTCGGCTTTTGCTGTGGTGACCATTAGTCATCTCTAAGATTACAGCCCAGGAGAGATTGTCATTTATGACCCCTCCAGTGTCTGCCCAGCCATGCGTCAACATCTTAACCATCCTTCCAGACAAGGTCGAGTCCACACCTTACTCAGGAATCCCCAAATCTGTCCTCTTAGTATTCAGAGCCATTAGCACCCATCCTTTAGCTTTCATCACGTGCTCATTTTAAAGTCTTGTATGCTCTATTTTAATCCCGTCCCCTCCCTCCTCACCTGTTAGACCACTGTTTGATTAGTATAGTATCCCTAGAACTTAGCCCAGTGCGGTGCATGTAACACACCACAGCGTTTGCTAATAATGAATGATGGAATAAACGAATGAGCAAACCATTTAGTTTTTGCTCATATTTAGTATCGCTGTGTACATCACAGGCAGTCAAGAAATTTGCTTCCCCCACCTCCACAACTTCTTGATTATTTGGGAGAGGAAGGACAATTTTACCTCATCTTTTGTGTGACTCTGAGAGAGAACAAATAGAAATGAGATAAACAACAGTCCTTGCTCACTCTAATCCCTTGTAATCTGGCCTTGCCTGATAAATTGCTGTGTTTACTAAATCAATGGTCTTGTTCTGGCTTTCTTCCCTACGGACATTTCTTTAGCAGTTTACATTGTTTATAATCCATGGGAAGCTGTGCTAAAAGTCTAGTTCTATGAAATTAGTTGCAGAGTTTCTCTAAACGCTACAGTTTGTTTTTTGATATTTTTTTCCTAAATGAATAATCATGCTCTTGTGTATGGTCACAAACCAAACCATAATGCCCTGTCTATACTGCCTCCTCCCTCCTACCAAAATTTTGATTTACTATAAAATACGCATGCCAAGCATGGGGCTCCTCACACCTATAATCCCAGCACTTTGGGAGGCCGAGGCAGGAGAGTCAACTTGAGGCCAGGCATCCAAGATAAGATAATGAAGTTTAATTAGCAATTTGCTGACTTCTGTTTAAGAGCTTAATGTTCCAGATATTAGAAATATTGGGGTTCCAAGCCTTTCAATGATGGAAGAAAGGGCAAGCTGGGATTTATATCCAGATAGTTGTCTATGAAGTATAATTTGTGGGGCCTTCCAAACCTTCCTGGAAAGAAGGTTAGCCTGGGGGCCAGGCTTGACCCTTCCTGCACTTAATTATTTCTGAACCTTACTTGTTTGATCTGTAAAAAGGAAATTCTACTTGCCACCCAGATCTGTTGTGAGGACCAAATGAGAGAGAACTGAGGAAAGTTTTCACAACCTTTGTAGCACTGCACAAATACAAAGCCCACGGCGCGTGTCCTCTTCTGACAGTCCTACAGAGCGTCTGAATTCAAGGAATACTCTAAGTGTATTCCTTCGCCTAAAGTATGTCTTTCATGGGTTTGGATACACACTTCTGTCTCCAGTGGTCAGTCTCTTCTTCCTTGCTAACATGACTAATTGATCTATATCAGTTATTTATAAAAAGGAAAGAATTTCTTACTGGTCATTTGCTCTCCCAGCCTACCATGCAACTCGAGGTGCTCACGTAGCCCAGTCCTGGCCAATAGATGGCCAGTGAAGAACAGATTCATGGATAAGAGAATCAGAGAAAACTCAGTTTGCCTGAGAAAACTTACCTCCTAGTAAGAGGAGAACTCCTTTTCCACTCCATCTCTTTCTCTTCGCCCTGTCTCGAACATGGTTTTGTGAGGACACAATAGCCAGAGCTGTGGAATGTCATTTTGCAAATCTAGGGATGAAAATTACTTTATCCTTAATAGAACCAAAGATCAGAGCCAGGAGAGCAAGATGGGTAGTGCTCTCTCCTAAACCAAGCACACAGAGGGCAAGTAATTTGCACAACATCACACAGCTATTATGAAGTAAAGCAGAGATTTGAATCCAGGTGTTTTATTCCCAAATAACTGCCTTTGGTTTTTTCACTGTACCTTCTCCCTCATCTGTAGTTCTGTCTCAGCCCTCTTTTCTTCTTACATTCTTCTTAGTTGATTACCCAGGATTATGCTTTTTAGGAATCAATTCCAAATCTGCAATCCTGGCCCCAGGCCCTTTCCTAAGAGCCAACCCCTCACTCTCAAACTTCTGGGATGGGGTCATGGGCCGTCTTGTATTTAAAATGGAACCTGTTTCTCCCTGAACGTATAATATTTCCATTTTAGTTAGTGGAATCCCAATTTTCCTAGTCACCTCATGTGTTGAGGACAGAACATTGGTTTTGAAATCAGACACATTTGGCTTCAAATCAATCCAATCAGTAGTCAGTTGTAGAATCACTGGGAAGGCTGATGAAATAGATCTACACTGAGCTTCCAGGAATGGTAACCAAAGCCACAGTGCTGCCCTGAGCTGCCAGGGCTGCTTCCCGCCTCAGTTGCACTGCCCAACTCAATAGAGGAAGCAGCACAGTCAGGAAGCAGCTGTGCCCCTGGCAGCCGCAGTCCTGCCCTGTCTGCCACCAGCAAAACAGAAGCCCTGCTCCTTACTTGCTCCCCAGCCTGCTCTCACTCTCTTTCCCTCACATCAGTGGTACTCTGCGGTAGCCACCAATGCCATTGTCTTTCTCATTACCTCCTCTAGTCCTGGAAATAGATGGGATCATGTCCAGGAATTGGGACGTTGAGTCGTAGCATCCCTGCGGGCCGCAGGGGAGGTACATGCTGGTGGGTCTAGCACACTTGCATGTTCACACACTTTCTTTAGGCAAACAATGAAAGCAGGCAATTCATGTCCTTGCTACTGATGTCCCACCCGAGTTTAGGGTCGGACAGTTTTTGCCATTGCAGCCTTCCAGGGACCTCCAATATCCCGTCAGTGCAAGGTCTGGGATCCTCATTCCTGGTTGGAGGGGACCATCTCTGAAATTCCCTTTTGGAACCTGCTTAGACCACTTCTCATACCAACTTCCCCAGTCAGAGATTGCTGCAAACAGACGCCGAGCTGGGCAGTTGAATGCAGAACTTCCCAGAGACACACGTCTGAAGAAGTGCAGAGGGCAGGAATGGGAGGGAGAAGCTGACCTATAATGTGGCTGTACCTGAGGTCTCAGCCAACCCAAAGCCCCAGGCGCAGCCTTCCTCTGCACAGAGGCCCTCAGTGTCTTTGAAGCAGCTGGGTTTTGTATCCTGAGTAGAAGAGCAGCTGGCGCAGCAACTGGGCTTGTTACGTGGCCGCCTGTCATCCTGAGTCTGTCTCAAACATGGCAGCCTTCTGGGATCCTACAGGGAGCTCCAGAGCAGTGTTGGCCCTTCACTTGTCCTACATCAAAGCAAGGAGGCCAGCCGCTGGCTGTGGGCTGCCTGCTGGGAAGGAGCTAACCTCAGGTGGGGCAGTCCCTGCCACCCAGTGAGGGACACAGCTGTCGACGTTGCCAGCATCTGGGGGTGCATGTAGCCTTGAAGTGGGACTCAGGGCACAGCACCACAGCATCTGCCATACACAGACAGTTCAACAAAGGCAGCAGCATAACTTGGGAGATGGGGGAGGGGGTGGGCTTGGCACTGGGACCTGCATTTGTGCCCCAGTTTCCAGGCTTACTGAGTTCATTTGTTAAAGATATTTCACCTTCCTGGACTTCATTCAAGAAATTGGGGATGCTGGTAACACTTAGCCTCCACTTCACCTGGCTAAATTCTAGCATTCTGGAAGGCTGAGGGAGAATTGCTTGAGCTCAGGAGTTTTGAGACCCGCCTGAGCAAGATGGAGACCCCATCTCTATTAAAAAAAGAGTATTGTGGCAGGCACCTGTAGTCCCAGCTTCTGGGGAGGGAGGCAGAGGGAAGAGGACTGCTCGAACCTAGGAGTTTGAGATTGCTGTGAGCTAGGCTGAGACCACAGCACTCTAGCCCAGGTAACAGAGTGAGACTCTGTCTCTTAAAAAAATAACAAAACAAAACTAGAAGTAAATATAGCTATATTAGAATGACAAGAGACTATTTGTTAGGGTGGTGCAATTGTTATATGTTAAAAAAGACACTGCCATTTTAAAGATAAACAACAGCCAGTCCTGTACAAGGTGATCTGGATGGCTTGTCCGCAGCCAAAGCCTCACCAAGCAGCCGTTGTTTGTGGCCAGCCTGAATAAACACTTGGCTCTCAGCGACACAAGCGAATTGAAATATTTGGGGTCAATAGAGTCGAAAGAAGTATTTCTTTCATAATGAAGCACAGACAGCGGTGCTGGGGAGCAGGGTAAAGGAGGAAGTGGCCATGACCCCTAAATGACATGAACTGAATGCCTCAGGCCAAAGCATCCCCATCGCGGCCAGCAGGAGAGAAACAGCCCTTGTGCAGACACAGACGAAGGGAACCGGACGGTGAGGTGATGGCGGAGCAGCCCTGTGCTGTTCTCAGAGCAAATACTGACAAGAAAGAGTAACAGATACGACATTCTGGGATTTGGGTATTTCATCTCATTGAGCAGTACATCTCCTCAAGGTAGAGTTGTCAAATTTCGAAGCTTGATGAGGTAACACAGGGCCACAGGGGTAGGTGATTGGGTCAGTGTGCAGCACGGGAATGCCAAGGCGTGCTGTGGGTCACACACCCCAAAACCTGCCCTCTCCAGCAGTCTCAACCTTGTATCCCCTAAATAGCATAGGAGAATGTGTGTCCTGAGCAAGGCACTTGGCGTCCCCCAGCACAAATTCCCTGCCTCTGAAATAGACTGGAGACCATCTGTGGTTCTGGCCACCAAGGGTCCCCTCACTTTACCTTCTTCGGAGCTGTGCTGCAGGGACAGCCACCTGCTCTCCACCACTATGTCCCGGTGCTCTGCGTCTGCTCTGGGCCCACGAGCACATCACATGCTCGGGTCCAGGGATGTGGCTCAGGGTGGGTGTCAGACCTGATGGGAGGTGCTGAGGGCAAGGTTTACAGGGATGGAGGATGAAATGTGTCCTCTTCCCCATTGGGTCTGACCCTGAGCAGAGGGAAAGGCCTGAGGTGCAGCCACCTCCACCTTGGTGGACACAAAGAATAGGGAAGGGCAGGGCAGAGCTAAGAGTCGGAAAGAGAACTCAGGTCCTAGGGCTATCATGGAAGTCCCAGAATCAAGTTATCCTCAAGCTGGCCCTACCTTTTCATTGTTGAGCCAATAAATTCCTTTTGTTTGCATTTGAGTTAGTTTCTTTTCCTCAAGTAGGTTTTGGTTCTTTTTCACTTAAAATAGTTGGATTTCCTTTCACTTGCAGAGAAAAGTCTTCTAATAAAACCACTTCCCATGTGGAGAGACAATGTGGGTCTACATGCCAAGGGCAGCCCTGGCACACGGTGGCTGGGGACAGATGTCAGCGTCACTCTCTTCTCTGTCCTTCTCACTGGGATTCCATCTCTTCCTTCTGCTACCCTTCTTTCTTTCCTTCATCAAGCTTCCTTCCTCTGGGGCTCTGTCCCTCTTAGGCTCCTCTTCCCTGAAGCACGGAGATGAGGGGCCATCTCTTCCTGCACAGACCGTGGTATAGACTCAGGAGCTCTGCCCCACACTCACCAACCCTGGTGAGTCCTTCTTTGAAACCAGATCTCTCTAAGAAGAGCCCCTCACATTCGTACAAAACTTTGTTGGGGGCTCTCACCTCCAGATTATAGGCATGAGCCACTGCGTCCGGCCTAGTTTTTCTGGTTTTTTCCCCACTGTATTTATATAGTTGTAGTATTATGTAGTTACATTTTGTTTATTTCACAGAAAGATTTCTCCCTTCTGTTAATTTGGGCTTCATGTTTTAACTGTTGCTTTATATTCAACAAGCATTTATTGGTTCACTCAGCAAAACTTTATTTAATAACTACTTAACTATTCCTCTTTGAATTACCTCCGGCTTTTATCACCATAAATACTATCCTAAATATCTTTGTGCACATACCTCTTCTGATCTTGTGGCTTATTTTCTTGGAATAAATTCCCAAAAGTCAGATCATTAGGGTGAGCATTTGTATAGCTCTTAACACTAACAGCCAACCTGGCAAGAGTGTATCAGTGAACCTCATTATTCACGAAATAAAATGTACACTTTTCAGTAAATATGTGACCCCTTTACACACCAGCTTTTGCCTGTGTCTCTTTCCTAATTTCTCAACACTCCTCAACTTTCCATTTGATCCACTCCTTCCCAGACCACATATAGATAATTTTATACGCAGTAATGATGTTCTCATTTAAGTAATAATAATCCATCCAACTGAATAATACATCAATAAATATTCAGTTCTTTTACAAAGATATTTTACCATCACAGCTAGCTCAATTAATTAGAATATGCTTGAAGGCAAAAAGGAAAATAGCTTTGTCCCTATATACTTCCTTCCCAGTGACAGTAAAGGATCAGATTGTATGTCATAACTATTTGTCCCTTTCTTCAGCCATATTTTTCCCCCACCCTTCATTGAGAGCCTTGATTATACCACACAGCCCCCATTTGCTGTCTCTAGTCAAGGTTTCTATGTAGCAACCAAAGAGAGGGAGAGAGCCATTTACCGTGGATTGCACAAAGCATTTTTCATTCACATTATCACATCTCATATTTACAAAAACCTCGTGGGGAGGTATTTTGCTTCTGGAGGAGAAGGCCATGGTCATGCAAATATTACAGGCAGAGCTGATATTTGAATTTGGGAACTTAATTCTTGATAATCTGCATCCATCAAGCACCTATGGTTTGCCTGGAGTTGTATGGCATGGTGTGTTACTTCCTAAGAGACGTGAGGCCAGCACTAAGTAAGAATCAAAAGCAGTTAATACCTCAGGCGCACTGGTTCATGGAGACCATACTTCTAATCCCCTTTCTCCATTCTCTGATTTTTTGGCATAGTGTATAGCAAGTGCCACGTAAGATATTTTTCCATCTTTTCTCTACAAACTTTCCTCTCAAAGCCAATGGAAGGAATAGTAGGAGAGGAACCTTTAGCATAGAGGGTTTCAATGGGAGAGGTTAACTCAGACCTCAGTCTGACTTTGTGTACAACCAGGGAGGGTTCGTCCATGGTCAGGTCAGATGCCTGACTAGCGAGTGGAATAGAGATTAAGCAAAGGAGGAGGCGACTGCCAACTACTCTTGCCAACAATCATCCTTGAAGGGAAAGGGCAAGTGAGGACGGTTCTAGGAGGACATCAGAGGCATTTGTTGTAGCCACAGTGGCTGACACTGCAGTAGATGTTTAATATAGTTTTAAAATTACTGAAAGATTGGAGAAATCAGGAAATTAGGGATAGGATGAGGTTATGTAAATACCAGGAGGCGGATAAGGCAAAATTTACTAACTGCATATGTCTGTAAAACTAACCAGCTCCAAATTTCTGAATGTAGCCCAGTGGCCAGGGTCCAGTGGCAGTCCTGGGCTTGCAAGGAAGGCAGGCAGCTTCCTCAAGGAGAAGCTGCGTTAGGCTGAAAGAGCCAGACTTCTTCTGCTCTTAGTTTTTCCAGGTCTGAGCTTCCAAATATGCACAGGTTGGAAACCTACTGAGAGATTTCGAGTTTTTCAGGCAGCCCAATCAAACTCAAGGCCCCCAGTGTCTTCAGAGCCTCCACGGGCTCCACTTGTATCTCTCAGAGTCATCCTTACAGTTTATCAGACTCTGATGGACTTTCCATTACAATAACTTATGCAGTAGCCCCTCTGTAAGTTGACCACCCAAGGAATGTAACAAGCTGGTTAACAGAGGTGGTCAACATAAGGAACTAGGCCAACAGTACTGAAATGTACATGTGATGTGTGTCCAGCCCACAGAAATTAGGTCAACTTAGGGAGGTGGTCAGCTATGAAGGTTCTACTGTATTATACCATGGTTCTCAAGTCCCAGCCTTGATCCATAGCTCATGCAGCTGTCCAGGCTTTGGCCTGGGTCTCTGCCTTGTTCTTGCCAACTCCCTTCCTCCTGCCCTACAGGAATATCCAGGCTAGTGTCTCGATCCTGTACTCAGAAAAGCCGAAGAGGGGGAGGTTAATCTACCAAAGCCTTTTGTTCTCCATCTTTCCACGGGGTTTCCCAAACCTTGGCCATGGATCTCCCCCTTGACAGGCACTTCCTAGGATGAGAACCTATTTTCAGAACCCTTGAATCCCAACCCCAACCATGGCTTCTTTTCTGCTCTTAGAGGTGGAGTGGAGTTTCAGAACCCCCTGTTTGCTCATTTCAGGTAGGTCTGTTTCAGCTCCCAACCACCCTTTATATTTCTGCCCTTTCCTGTTGCAGTTAATTATTTTAAGTCTGATACATGGAAAAAAAAAGTTTTTACCAGGTGTTTAATAAAAGCAGGTATTTCTTGGAAATAAATAATTGTAATTCACTACATTTACATACTAAAGAAGAAAAATAAAATATTTTTGTCGGTAGAGAGAAGGCATTAGATGAAATCCTTTATATATGTCTTTTGCAGCTAGAAATAGAAGGATACTTCCTTGATTTGATAAAATATATTAACACAAAATCTACAACAAACCTTATACCAAAGGCAAACCATTAAAAGATTTTCCTTTGATGCATATGTTAATTAGCTTGATTTAGCCATTCCATGTAGAGGAAAAAAAGCTATCATTTTTCTCAGATGCTATTATGTATACATGAAAAATGAAAAAATTCAGCTAAATTATTACCGATATCAAAAATATGCAAAACCATTGTATTTCTCTATTCTACCAAAAAATATAGAATTTAAAAAGATGCCAATTACAGTATGTTTTTAACAGTATTAAGTATTTAAGAATAAATCTATGAAAAGATACACAAGCCTTAGAGGTAAAATATTAAAAACTATTAAAAGATTATCTAAATAAAGAAGAGCTTATTATGTCCATGGAGTAGAAAAGTCAATACTGAACAACCTCTGTAGTTGGCTTACATTGATCACCTCGTTAAGCTTCCCTATTTTTCATAGACCAGTCATGTGCCACATGTACATTTCAGTACAGTAGGCATAGTTCCTTATGCTGACCATCTCTAAATGTTGACCAGTTTGTTACAGTCCCTTGGGTGGTCAACTTATAGAGGCACTAGTATTTGAAAAATGTCAGTTCTTGGTCAGATACAGTGGCTCATGCCTGTAATTTTAGCCTTTTGGGAAGCCAAGTTGGGAGGATCGCTTGAGGCCAGAAGTTTGAGACTAGTATAAGTAAGAATGAGATGCTGTCTCTATAAAAAAAAAAAAAAATAGAAAAACCAGGTATGGTGCCTGTGATCTCAGCTACTCGGGAGGATGAGGCAGGAGGGTCGCTTGAGCCCAGAAGTTTGAGGTTGCTGTGTGTGATGACGACACCACTGCATTCTAGGCAGACCAGAGAGTAATATCCTATGTCGGAAAAAAAAAGTCAGTTCCTTCTAAATTGATCTATAAATTCAGTGCAGACCCAATCAAACCTCCAATAGATTTTTACATTGTGTAATTTGACAAGCTACTTTTTGAAGAAAAAGAAAAATGTAGGAAGATTTGTTTTATCAGGTATCAAGATATATTATGGTATTTTAGTTATCAGGATGATGTGGTATTTATATGAAGATTTAGAACAATAGACCAGTGAAACAGAATGGAGAGCTTAGAAATAGACCTCACATACATGGACTTGTATGATAGAAGTGGTGGTAGGTAAAGTACAATATTTTCAATAAACGATCATGGAACAATTAGATATCCATATTGGAATAATTGGGATATATCCCTTCCTCTCACTATGTGTAAAATCAGTTCTAGGTGGATTAATGACTGCTATGGTCTGAACATTAGTGTGTTCCCAAATTCAGGTTGGAACACCTAGTGTGATGGTGTCACAGTGTCACGAGTGGGGCTTTGGGACTGAGTCATGAGGTCTCCTCGCCATGGGTGGGACCAATGTCCTTATAAAAGAGGCTCCAGCTCCCTTGCTGCACACTGGCCCTCTCCAGACACCACCTCTTCCAGCACACAGATCTTGACTTCTCAGTTTGGAGAACTCTGAACAGTAAATTTCTGTTGTTTGCAAATTACCCGGAAAACGTATTTTGTTATACCTGCCAAATGGAGAAGGCAAAGACCTAACACAAAAGTCTAAATACTAAGCTTTTAGAAGATCGTATAAGAGAATATGTTAATAACTTTGGAATAGATATCTTAAATAGAACAGAAAAAAGCACTAAACACAAAGGAAAAATAATAAATTGGGTTATATTAAAAACTAAAATTTCTATTCATCAAAAGATGTTATAAAAAGGAATTAAATAAAATACAAGCCACAAAGTAGGAGAACATATTTCTAATATATATATAATTTTTAGAAAGGGACAGCATCTAGAATATATAGGAGTATTAAAAATGAATGAGAAAATGCAGTAAACCAAATAGGAAAAGAATGGGCAGAAACTGAACATGCACCTCACAGGAAGAGAGATTCACATGGCCAATGAACGTGAAAAGTGCTTAACCTCATTGATAGGCAGAGGAATACACATTAAAATCATAATGAGATATGACCACACACCCATGTGATTGGTAAATGTCAAATACTAGTAGTGCCACATGTATTGGCTGGGATGTAGAGATCTAGAAATTCATAATCGTGATGGTAAGAATGCAGATTGGTACACCTACTGTGGAAAACAATGTTGCATTATCTAGTGAAATTAATGTCCCATGATCTTTAGAGATAAGCATACCGTGTGCATGAAGACAAACATAAAAGAATATCCAGAGCAACATTTGGATTATTACACAGCAACAATGTGATGAATCTTAACGATGTGGAGCAAACACAAAAAAACAAGTCGCAAAGAATAATACAATATGGTTTCATTTTTAAATAGTTTAGAAATAGGTAAGAGTAATATGTGATTTAGGGATGCTTCCACAGACAAAACTACAATGAAAACTACGAAAATTATTACTATAAAAGGGGTTACTCTTGGAGGGCACAGGGGGTGTCATTAGTCAGGAGTGCAGAGGGGACTTCTGTGGTGCTCATAACATTCAATTTCTTGGCCTGGGGGTGACCGCAGGGGCGTTCACTTGACAGCCATATGTTAAACTGTGCGTATGCATTTTATGTACTTGTTAGCATAATATATTTTAAATTAAAAAATACTTTTGAAACTATCAAAACTCTCGATATTTCTCAGTCCCAATGAATATTTGATATGATGATGGAGTGAGCAGATCCCTCTGAACAAACTATGTACATTTATTATCAGAAATAAGCTTTGATTCTTGTTATCCACATTTCATTAATTCTGAACTCCATCAAGGCCAAAGCCCAGATGGAAATCAACCAGCACCAAAGATCAGAGATGCTTCAGATTAATCTATGTCTCCTTAGACCAAAGGAGATGATGATGATGCCTTAATTATAGAGCCTCAGAAAAAGTGAGAAAAATAAGAACAAAGAAAAACAAGTGGCCTAAATTCTACCACAGTTGGCCTGAAGTTCGTGGCTTACCTAAATTTGTTCTTCACAGTTACAAGTTCCATAAATGTATTTCACAAGCTTGGTATATATATATATTTGGCTATATTTTGGAAGTATGTGAGTTATAAATAATAGTAGTTAGAAATATTGTTAGGACCTTTTGATTCTATAGTTTTGAATTATAGTGTTAATTATTTTAAAAAATCAATTAGAAAAATATTCTTATAACCAATTATTAATGACATAAGATTTCATAAATGATGCTTAAACAAGGTCTCCAAATGTTCTTAAGATCTTTAGAAAGAAGGCATATTCCAGGAACAAGTTAAAATAGCAGGTCAGTCTCAATGGCTCACGCCTAAATTCTAGCACTCTGGAAGGCCAAGGCAGGTGGAATACGTAAGCTCAGGAGTTCAAGACCAGCCTGAGCTAGAGAAAGACCCCTTCTCTAAAAACAGCCAGGCACGGTGGTGGGTACCTATAGACCCAGTTACTTGGGAGGCTGAGGCAAAAGGATCTCTTAAGCCCAAGAGTTTGAGGTTGCTGTGAGCTGTGACACCATGGTACTCTACCGAGGGTCACAAAGTAAGACTCTGTCTCAAAAAGAAAAGTTATAATATCAATTCCTGACAAAACATTAGGCTATGCTTTTTAGCTGGTAGTTGATGATCATTAGTAATGACTAAGAATCATCTTGGCTTTTCTAGGGAAAGATTATCATTAATCTCCTTTTCATTTTGAGAATTGCTAGGTTCATGAATAAAGAGAATGTCAGAAACATATCATATCTCAATTTTCACAAAGCATAGGTGCTGGTTCACTGTAAGGGATTAATAACTGTTTTTAAGATGTCAGATTATTGAACTTGTCGTATCAACCTCAAAGAACTCAATTCTTCAGCTTGTCCATAATAATACTTGACTGATTAGTGGATAAAGAGCAAGAAAACTTACCTATCAACTGTGCCCCTAAACTGGAAAAAGAGCTAATGCATTGCATTGCAGGCTCAGACTTACAAGGAAAGATTTGAACATTTTCCAAAAGAGGACTGAAACAAGATGAGAATGAGAAAGTTAAGAAAAATTCAGCAACACAAGTTCATGTTTGAGAGGCTCTGGCTTGACATTGGTTAGGTTGAGAAAGACCCAGAGTTTTAGCCAAGTGTGGTATGAGCCAGCAACGTGATGTAGCCATATAAAAAGTGATGACGATTTTAGGGTGCATTCATACAATCACAGTGTGCAGATTAAGTGGTGACAGTCTCAGTATTCCACACCTGTTAGAGTAGAAACACTCTTCATTTGGGGGTATCTCATTTTGAGAAAAAAATGATAAAGATTGACCAGAAAGCAAGTAGGATTACAAATGCCCTGAAAATTAAGTCATGTGTGGGGAAGAGTGAGAAGATCTGGGAAAACTGAGTCTCAGAGGGCATCTGAGAGCTGTCTCTAATAAACATGTGAAGGGCTACCAGATGGAGGAGGCTCTTCTCATCCATTGATTCATTGGTCTCTTTTCTGATGTGCTGCAAACAACAGAATTAAGTTGAAATTCATAGAACGGTAGATTTCAAATTAAGAAAACATTTTCATAGTCAAGATCAAGGAAGCCTGGAAGGGGGTTCCTTGTAAAGTGTAGGCAGGGTGCCAACGAGAAGGAAGAACACATGTGAAAGGAGTGAGGTGGGAAAAGAAGAAAGCAGCTCCTGAGGACTCTGGAGCCAGACAGACTGAGCTCAGCCTGCCCTTCTGTATAAGTAGCTCTGTGACTGAGCAAGTAACAAACTCTTTGAGCTTCAGTGTCCTTATTTACAAATTGGATGCAATAAGGGTAATATGCTCATCTCACAGGACTTTTTTGATAATAAAGTAATGCTATAATTGGCAACTGATTTTTGATAATAAAGTAATGCTACAATTGGCAACTTGAGAAAACCCCTTCAGTGGGGCCTTAGACCTCAAACCTGCAAGGCAGCAAGGAAGGGGAGCCTCAGCATTTTATCTCCTCATTCAAGATCCTTTGCCTAGAAATTGTATTTGCCTATATTGACTCTTACTGTGAAAATTGAGGCGTTCATGGCACTTTGTGCTAACCAAAGTTGGCAAAATAAGGTGGTAATTTCATGTCATCATTAGCCCCCCTTTTCCCCTTTTCTGCCATAGAGAAGGTAATAAAGTCCTCACCAACTCTCACCTTTGTCTCTGCCCTCTCCTTACAGGAATGACACCCAGCCGTGCTCTCGGGGCAGAGCCTCTCTCTATTCATCACAGCACACTACGCGGGCTTCGGGGTCTAGGACTTTCCTAACTATTGCACGGTCCCACCCAGTGGATGGCAAGTGGATGCATGTGGTACCTCATCACTGCTTGGCTTTTGTGTATCATAGCAGTTCAGAAGGAAGTGGTGGTGGGCAGAATTCAGCCCCTATGTGTGTGCATGCCTCGTATAATTCCCTTCCCTCGATTGTGGGTGGGGCTGTGAATATGGTGGATTTAATTGGGCAAGTAATAAACTCACAATGAGGTGAAGGAAGATGTGAGTTTGCAGGTGAAACTAATGGACCAAATCAGTTGACTTTAAGTTAATCAAGATGGCGATTAACCAGGGTGGACCTGAGCAAATCAGGTCCTTGATCCTTTACAAGGGAGAATCCCTTCCTGAAGGAAGAGATTTGAAGTGCAAAAGATTTTCCCACTGGCTTTGGAGAAGTAATCCGCTATGTCAGGCGTCCTCAAACTTTTTAAACAGGGGGCTAATTCACTGTCCCTCAGACCGTTGGAGGGCTGGACTATAGTTTAAACAAAAAAACTATGAACAAATTCCTATGCACACTGCACATATCTTATTTTGAAGTAAAAAACAAAACGGAAACAAATACAATTCACACAAACTCAT
>CAUYRH010044403.1:0-10147 GCA_963574655.1 Perodicticus potto
CAGCTCACAGCAACCTCCAATTCCTGGGCTCAAGCAAATCTCTTGCCTCTGCCTCCCAAGTAGCTGGGACCACAGGCGCCTGCCACAACGCCCGGCCATGTTTTGGTTGCAGCCGTCATTGTTTGGCAGGCTGGAGCTGGATTTGAACCTGCCAGCTCAGGTGTAGGTGGCTGGCGCCTTAACCCGTTGTGCCACAGGCGCCGAGCCAAAAAAACACAGTTTTTAAAAGTTTGTTTTTTGGGGTAGCACCTGTGGCTCAGTGAGTGGGGCACCAACCCCATATACCGAGGGTCGCGAGTTCAAACCCAGCCCCAGCCAAACTGCAACAAGAAAATAGCCGGGCGTTGTAGTAGGCACCTGTAAGTCCCAGCTACTTGGGAGGCTAAGGCAAGAGAATCGCTTAAGTCTAAGAGTTGGAGGTTGCTGAGAGCTGTGATACCATAGCACTCTACTGAGGGCGACAAAGTGAGACTCTGTCTCTAAAAAAAAAAAAGTTTTTTTTTTTTTTTTTTGTTTAGACCGAGTCTTACTCTGCAGTCTGGGCTAGAGTGTCATGGTCTCAGCCTAGCTCACAGCAACCTCAGACTGCTCAAGCAATCCCCCTGCCTCAGCCTCCCAAATAGGTAGGACTACAGATACCAGAACACCTGGCTAATTATTTGTATTTTTAGGAGAGACAGGGTCTCTCTCTTGCTCAGGCTGGTCTCCAACTTCTGAGCTCAAGTGATCCTCCTGCCTCTATTTCCCAGAGTGCTAGGATAACAGGTACAAGCCACCACACCCAGCCTTAAAAAAAGTTGAAGGCTTGGGCACCCGTAGCACAGTGATTATGGCATCAGCCACATACACTGAGGGTGATGGGTGTGGGTTTGAACTTGGCCAGCCAGCTAAAAAATAATGACCATTGCAACAAAAAATAGCCAGGTGCTGTGGCAGGCACCTATAGTCCCAACTACTTGGGAGGCTGAGGCAAGAGAATCGCTTAAGCCCAAGAGTTTGAGGTTGCTGTGAGCTGTGATGCCACAACGCTCTACTAAGGGGCAACACAGTGAGACTGTCAAAAAAAAAAAAAAGTAGCTTGGCGCCTGTGGCTCAATGAGCTAAGGCGCCAGTTATGTACAACTGAGCTGGCGGGTTCGAATCCAGCCTGGACCCGCCAAACAACAATGACGGCTGCAACCAAAAAAATGGCTGGGCGTTGTGGGGGGCACCTGTGGTCCCAGCTACTTGGGAGGTGGAGGCAAGAGACTCGCTTGAGCCCAGGAATTGGAGGTTGCTGTGAGCTGTGATGCCACGGCACTCTATCCAGGGTGACAGCTTGAGGCTCTGTCTCAAAAAAACAAAAAAAAAAAGTTTTAAACTGTACTAAATGAAAAATTGCCTATAATAAACATACATTTATAATTAAAACATATTCCTGGCGTCATCTCTGTCTGTATCTCTACTTAACCAAATAAACCAAACTGGACAGGCTTTCCTACTGCAAAAGTTTAAAATTAAGAGAACATCTTACTTTAACTCATCTTACTTTGACTTTTTCCTCCCTTTAATGTTGTATTAAATACTCCCTACAAATAATCATCTAAGAGAATCCCAAAAGTATACTGGCCCACATAATCTTTTATTAAATGGCCATCTACCTCAAAATCCCAATGAGAAGTCACACCTGTAATTCTAGCTCTTTGGAGGCAGAGGCAGGAAGACTGCTTGATGTCAGGAGTTTGAGACCAGCCTGATCAAGAGCAAAAAATTAAAAAAATTAGTGAGGCATGGTGGCACACACGGGTAGTCTGAGCTACTCGCCAGGCTGAGGAAAAGGATCACTTAAGCAAAGGAGTTTGAGGTTGCCGTGAGCTATGATGATGCCACCATACTCTTGCCCAGATAACAGAGCAAGACATTGTCTAAAGAAAAAAAGAAATCCTTATAAGAGGGATACTATACTAAATCAAATAATTGAGAGTAAAAATAATGCCCAACAGACACAGACATCAAAGTGTCTGAACAGCTAAGTAAACAAGAGCCTCACCTTTATTTCTCTTCTTTTACCGTCTTGCTCCCTATTTGAGCTGACAACCCTTTCTCAAGAGAAGACAATGGCAGAAAATCCCTGGCATAGCAAATAAGAATGGTAATACAAGTTGAGAATCTCTTACCCAAAATGCTTACCTGGGATCAGAAGTGTTTTGGATTTTGTACTTTTTGTATTATACTTCTGGTTGAGCACCCCTAATCTGAATTTTTTTTTTTTTGAGACAGAGTCTCACTTTGTGACCCTCAGTAGAGTGCTGTAGCATCACAGCTCACAGCAACCTCAAACTCTCGGGCTCAAGCGATTCTCTTGCCTCAGCCTCCCAAGTAGCTGGGACTATAGGTGCCTGCCACAGCACCTGGCTATTTTTTGTTGCAGTTGTCAATGTTGTTTTAGCTGGCCTGTGCCAGGTTCGAACCCGCCAGACTCTGTGTCTGTGGCTGTCACCAAAACCATTGTGTTACGGGTGCCAAGCCTAACCTGAAATTTTGAAATCCAAAAAAATCCACTGAACATTTCTTTTGAGCTCAAAAACCTTCAGATTTTGCAGCATTTTAGATTTCAGATTTTCAGATTAAGGATCCTTAACCTGCATCTGTACCAAGCTTCTTTCATACAATAACACTACCCAGCAGAAAAGTTTACAAAGAATTTGACCTTGCAAAACTTATGAAATTTATGTTAGCCAAAAAAGAATTTAAAACTATATACCTATGTCAATTCCTCTTCGCACAGTACTTTTGTCAGAGTCCTGGTGACCAATCAGATCTTCCACCCAATGAATGTAGTTGAGTCTCAAGGGAACTGTGGGAATTAGTCTCTCCAATGGAATATCAATAGAAAGTCCAAAATCTTCCCTCAGGAGAGTACAAGTCAGAGCTCTGACTGCTTCAGGATCTTTAAAATTAAGACTAGGGTAACGGAGAAAAAGTAAAACTGATTAATAAGATTCAGTCTGCTACATAAACTCTGTGGCAACCAGTCAATACCAAATGCCCATTTGAATTTCCTAGAAAGATCACACATAGTTTACACAGAGCACTCAGCACAGTGGCATAAACATAGGTATTTAACACAGTCACAGCATATGAAAGGCAGAACAATTCTCTACCCAAAACACTACATAGCCAGACATGGAACATACAGATTAATAGACCTCTGTTCAAATTCCTGATCCGTCCCCTTAGCTGTAACACCTTGTACAAGTTATTTACCTCTATGAAACTATTTCCTCGGCTGTAAAATAGGCGAACAACACTGCTTTAGATAACCTGTGAAAACTACTTAGCATATGTGTGGTTTTATAAATGCTGGAAAACTTGAACTATTTTATAAATGCTGGCCATTTTTTACTGTTATTAATAATGTCATTTGACACTGGCATTCTTTGAAAATCATACTTAAAAGTGGATAGTAAGGCTCGGCGCCTGTGGCTCAACGGGCTAAGGCGCCAGCCACGTACACCTGAGCTGGTAGGTTCGAATCCGGCCTGGGCCCGCCAAACAACAATGACGGCTGCAACCAAAAATAGCCAGGCATTGTGGCGGGCGCCTATAGTCCCAGCTATCTGGGAGGCGGAGGCAACAGACTCGCTTGAGCCCAAGAATTGGAGGTTGCTGTGAGCTGCGATGCCACAGTACTCTATCCAGGGCGACAGCTTGAGGTTCTGTCTCAAAAAAAAAGTGGACAGTAAAATGTTTAACAATAAAAATAGGATAAGATACTTAAATATAACAAATACTACAGACATTAAAATTATAAAATGTAACTTTTTAAATTTTATGAAGTATAATTTACATATTATAAAATCCACTTGGTAAGTATAAAATAGTCTTTAGTATATTAACAGAGTTGTGCAACCATTACCACAACCCAATTTTAGAACATTCTCATCATCCTCAAACAGAAACCACATGCCCATGCAAGTCATTCCTCCTTTCCAACCTTAGCCTTAGGCAACCACTAATTGGCTTTCTGTCTGTATAGATTTGCATTTTCTGGATATTTCATATAACTGAAATCATATAATATGCAGTCTTTTGTGTCTGGATTCTTTCACTTAGCACAATGTTTGTGAAGTTCACACCTGGTGTAACACATACCAGTACTTCATTCCTTCCTGCCACTGAGTAATAATTCTATCATACAGAAAACCACATTTTGTTTATCCATTCACCACTGAACATTTGGACTGTTTCTACTTTTTGCTATCTTAAACAATGCTGCTATGAGTATTTCATATACAAGTCTTTGGACATACGCTTTCACTTCTCCTTGGCAGACACCTAGGAATCGATCATATGACATATATTCATGTTTAACATTTTAAGAAATTTGTGCCAATATAGCTATTTTGATGTTAAAATACTATTAAACTGATAATATTTTTAAAAAGAAAAGCAACAAACTTTACTTATAAACAGGGCATTTTGAAGGGAGAGCAGAAAGCCAATAGATGAGATTATAAGTCAGGAACAGCTTTGAAACCATCTGCTTGGAAATCTGGCCTTAAGTTGTATTTTCAGACAACTGTCATCCACACTGTCTTCTTTTCTGTTCCCTGCATGGTCATCAGATGACCAATTATTTGAAAACCTCAATGCTCATCTGAATGCTTGAATGCCAAGAAGAAGGAAAACTACTGGTATCCACTTAGCAACCATGTTGCTATGCAGGTACCAACAACCCAAGCTCCCTTCGTCACCCACACCAAAAATGTTCTAGCATAGAAGTCAGGAGACCTGGACTCTCATCTTGGCTCTGCAATCAATTAGCCATGGACGTAGGTAAGTCATTGAGCTCTTAGATTTATTTCTCCATCTATAAAATTAAGGAATTAGATATGACAATCTAAGGGTCCTTTTAGCTGGAATTTTATGACTCTATGAGGAATACTATAAATTAGTACAATGATAGTCACTTAAATATATATAAAGCAAATTACAGACACATAAGCAGCTGAAATAGTTACTAAAAACAGAATAACCAAAACACCAGTAAACATTTCTATTGTCCTGGCTCGGCGCCTGTGGCTCAAAGGGCTAAGGCGCCAGCCACGTACACCTGAGCTGGCGGGTTCGAATCCAGCCTGGGCCCGCCAAACAACAATGACGGCTGCAACCTAAAAATGGCCGGGCATTGCGGTGGGTGCCTGTAGTCCCAGCTACTTGGGAGGCGGAGGCAGGAGACTCGCTTAAGCCCAGGAATTGGAGGTTGCTGTGAGCTGTGATGCCATTGCACTCTATCCAGGGTGACAGCTTGAGGCTCTGTCTCAAAAAAAAAAAATTTCTATTGTCCTCTAGTCTAACCTGATAACAAATTCTTTTTCTTCTGTTGTACATATTCTTCTGAGCACAGAGTAACATAATTGAACATATATTAAATAGACAATCAGTAGTTGGTAGATGACATGACTTACTCTTTAAAAAAACTGTTTATACTCCTAGCACTCTGGGAGGTCCAGGCAGGTAGATTGCTTGAGCTCACGAGTTCGAGACCAGCCTGAACAACAGCAAGACCTGTCTCTTCTAAAAACAGAAAAACGAAGGCAAGAGCATTGCTTGAGCCAAGAGTTGGAAGTTGCTGTGAGCAATGACGCCACAGCACGCTACTCAGGGTGACAGATTGAGACACTGTCTCAAAAAAAAAAAAAAAATACAAAATAAAAAATAAAAAAACTGTTTAGGCCAAGTGAGGCGGCTCATGCCTATAATCCTAGCACTCTTGGATGTGGGAGGATCCCTTGAGTTCAGGAGTTCAAGACTAAACTGAGCAAGAGTGAGATGCTGTCTCTACTAAAAATACAAAAAATTAGCCAGGCATTGTGGCAGTTGCCTATAGTCCCAGCTACTTGGGAGGCTGAGGCAGAAGGATTGCCTGAACCCAGGAGTTTGAGGTTGCTATGACCTAGGCTAACACCATGGCACTCTAGACTGGGGCAACAGACTCTGTCTCCAAAAAAAAAAAAAAAAAAAAGTTCTGAAAAACACAATGTTCAGGCCACACACAGCAGCTCATGCCTAATCTCAGGAGTTTGAGATCAGCCTGAGTATAAGCAAGACCCTGTCTCTACAAAAAATAGAAAAACTAGCCAGCCATGGTGGTGGGTCCCTGGAGTCCCAGCTACTTGGGAGGCTAAGGCAAGAGGACTGCTTGAGCTCAAGACTTTGAGACTGTTGTGAGCTATGATGCCACGGCACTCTATCTAGGGCACAGAGTGAGACTCTGTCTCAAAAAAAAAAGGAAAAAAATTTTCATAATAAAAGACACCGCGAAAACAGTGAAGACAGGCAAGACTAGAGTTAATGAATACAGATTATCTATTATACACAAAAATTACCCTCTATACCTGAATATAACTACTCCTTGTAACACTTAAGAATACTTCAGGGTGGCTCAGCACCTGTGGCTCAACAGGCTAAGGAGCCAGCCACATACACCTAAGCTGGCAGGTTCGAATCCAGCCCAGGCCAGCCAAACAACAATGACGGCTGCGACCGAAAAATGGCCGGGCGTTGTGGTGGGCACCTGGTCCCAGTTGCTTGGGAGCCAGTGGTCCCAGTTGCTTGGGAGGTGGAGGCAGGAGACTCGTTTGAGCCCAAGAGTTGGAGGTTGCTGTGAGCTGTGATGCCACAGCACTCTACCCAGGGTGACAGCTTGAGGCTCTGTCTCAAAAAAAAAAAAAAGAATACTTCAGGGTACTAATTTATAGGGGGAAAATACAGAAGGGATTAAGAAGTGGTTTACACCTATAACACTAGCACTCTGAGAGGCCAAGGTAAGTGGATTGCTTAAACTCAGTAGTTTGAGACCAGACTAAGCAACAGCAAGACCCCACCTCTAAAACTAGAAAAACCAGCTAGGCATAATGACTCATGCCTATAATCCCAGCTACTCAGGAAGCTCAGGCAAGAGGACTGCTCAAGCCCAGGAGTTTGAGGAGGTTGCTGTGAGCTACGGCAACAGAGTGAGACTGTCTAAAAGAAAAAAAAAAAAAGAACAAAATGTTAACATATGGGTAGCACCTGTAGCTCAGTGAGTAAAGCGCCAGCCCCATATACCGAGGGTGGCGGGTTCAAACCCAGCCCCAGTTATTGCAACAATAACAACAACAAAATAATGTTAACATAATCTATAGTAAAAAGAAGATGACTATAATGTAATCTCAAAAGATAAGCGGCTAGAAGCAATCTACTCCCACAGCAATGAGCATACTAAGTTTAGTGCTCTAGACCTTGGTTTCTTAGTACCACTCCCATTTAAAAGGAATCAGAGTTCCTTGGATAAATGGCTATTACAGGTTTGGAGTAGGGAAAGTATAAGATAGACCTGCAACATTTTATTTTCATAATATTTTTCATCTGAAAAATATTAACGGAATGTACTCAATGAAAGATAGGGACAAGCCAAAAGTACATTGGAAGGCCTGGTGGGGTGGCTCACAGCTGTAATCCTAGCACTCTGGAAGGCCCAGGCAGGTGGATCACCTAAGCTCATGAGTTCAAGACCAGCCTGAGCTAGAGCAAGACGCCGTCTCTAAAAATAGCCGGGCATTGTGGCAGGCGCCTGTTGTCCTAGCTACTCGGTGGCTGAGGCAAGAGAATCGCCTAAGCCCTTGAGTTTGAGGTTGCTATGAGCTATGACCCCATGACACTCTACCAAGAGTAACAAAGTGAGACTTTGTCTCAAAAAAAATAAAACAAAACTGGACGGTGCCTGTGGCTAAGTGGGTAGGGCGCCAGCCCCATATACCAAAGGTGGCCGGTTCGAACCCAGCCCCAGCCAAACTGCAACAAAAAAATAGCCAGGCGTTGTGGCAGGTGCCTATAGTCCCAGCTACTTGAGAGGCTGAGGCAAGAAAATCACCTAAGCCCAGGAGTTGGAGGTTGCTGTGAGCTGTGACACCACAGCACTCTACCAAGGGCAATAAAGTGAGACTCTGTCTCTAATAAAACAAAACAAAACAAAAAAACGAAACCAGTGTGAAGGGGCTCCAAATGGGCAAATCTCGGTCTATCTGAATGTAGAATGCTAACAAGGGGATTATAGCCTGTAGAATCCCAGAGTACATGAATCCACATTTATATAAATAGGTAAATAGATGAGGGAAGGGACAGCTCTTACTTAGAATAGAATGACAATAAATATAGAAGTAATGAAGTTAGCAAATTACATTTGGCAATCATTATGCCAATAACTGTTTCAATTAAGAATCATCAAAGGACGCTAAAAAATAGTGGGTAAAAGTCTGAAGAGAAACAGGCTACTTATATAGTCTCAAAGTATTTCCCCATAAATTATCAATTACAAAGTGAAAATAGTAACATAAAATGAAAAAGTCTGACAGATACTACCTTAGCCAAGTGATCAAAGTTAACATCATCAATTATTAAACAAACTAATATTATATTCTTCAGTGATACACGGAAAAGAACAAGGGATAAAGAAAGCAAGACTTCAAAAAGTATACAAAATTAAGCAATATTCAGGAATAAGATAGTTGTATAATTTTATCAATATGCTAAAAACCACTGAAATATAACAGTGAATTTTATAGCCTGCAAATGATATCTCAATAAACAGATAAAATGGAAAGAAGCAGGAAGTTTTTTTAAAAAATAGAGAGGCAATAAACATAAGAGAGGTTACAGAGACCTCCCTCATACACATAATTGGGGATCTGGAATAAGAGAACCAATGGACTAGAATAAAGAAATATTCAGGCTCGGTGGGAGCCTGACCTCACAGGTTTGAGACCAACCTGAGCCAAAGCGAGACCTGTCTCTAAAAAATAGCGAGGTATTGAGGAAGACGCCTGTAGTTCCAGCTCCTTGGGCAAGAGAATTGCTTGAGCTCAAGAGTTTGAGGTTGCTGTGAGCTATGATACTACGGCACTCTACCGAGGGTGACAAAGTGATACTCTGTCTCAAAAAAAAAAAAATAAAATAAAAAAAGAATATAAATTGGTGGGACCACACCTATTTCACATTGTATATGAAACCAGCACATTGTACCCCATGACTGCATTAATGTACACAGCTATGATTTAATTAAAAAAAGAATATAAACACTAGAAGAATTATAAGAAATAATATAATCAGATAAAATCAGATGGTAGAGGGAGGTGAAAACCATACCATACAGTATAAAGATAAAAAAAAGCATAACATAAAACAAATGCAAAATAAATAAATATACTAGCAAACATAAGGCTCTCAGATTAGACCATAAAGCCATAGTCAACTAACCACAATAAATTATGCTGGTAGGGTCTGGGCCCGTAGCTCAGTGGTTAGGGCGCCAGTCACATGCTTGGGGGCTGGTGGGTTAGAACCCAGCCAGGGCCTGCTAAACAAAAAAAAAAAAAATTGCCAGGCGTTGTAGCAGGCACTTATCTCAGCTACTTGGGAGGTGGAGGCAAGACAATCGCTTAAGCCCAAGAGTTCGAGGTTATATGAGCTCTGATGCCATAGCACTCTACCAAAGGCGACATAATAAAACTCTGTCTCAAAGAAACAAACAAACAAAAAAAAAGGATGGTGCCTGTGGCTCAGTGACTAGGGCGCTGACCCCATATACCAAGGGTGGTGGGTTCGAACCCGACCCTGACCAAACTGCAACAAAAAATTAGCCAGGCGTGTGGCAGACGCCTATAGTCCCAGCTACTTGGGAGGCTAAGGCAACAGAATTGCCTAAGCCCAAGAGCTGGAGGTTGCTGTGAGCTGACATTATGGCACTCTACCCAGGGAGACAGCTTGAGACTCTGCCTCAAAAAAAAAGATACCTCAGCTCGGTGCCTGTAGCTCAGTGGGTAGTGCATCAGCCACATACAACGGAGCTGGCGGGTTCAAATCCAGCCCGGGCCTGCCAAACAACCATGACAACTACAACCAAAAAATAGCTGGGTGTTGTGGCGGGTGCCTGCAGTCTCAGCTACTTGGGAGGCTGAGGCAAGAGAACCGCTTGAGCCCAAGAGTTTTTTTTTTTTTTTTGAGACAGAGCCTCAAGCTGTCATCCTGGATAGAGTGCTGTGGCATCACAGCTCACAGCAACCTCCAATTCCTGGGCTCGAGTGAGTCTCCTGCCTCCGCCTCCCAAGTAGCTGGGACTACAGGC
>CAUYRH010044404.1:0-30635 GCA_963574655.1 Perodicticus potto
GGATCTGGACCCCGGTCAAACTTTAATTTACTATGTTGATGAAAAAGCACCTGAATTTTCAATGCAGGGTCTAAAAGCTGGTGTTATTGCTATCATTGTAGTTGTGACATTAGCAATTATTGCTGGAATTGTTGTGCTGGTGAGTACAGAACAAGTCAAATTTCATTTAAAGGTGTATTATTTGAAGGTTAATAATATCAAAAAGTTACATCTAGGGTGGCGCCTGTGGCTCATCGAGTCGGGCACCGGCCCCATATACTGAAGGTGGTGGGTTCAAACCTGACCTCGGCCGAACTGCAAAACAGAAAAATAGGCTCAGTGCCTGTAGTCCAACCGGCTAAGGCGCCAGCCACGTACACCTGAGCTGGCGGGTTCGAATCCAGCCCGGGCCTGTCAAACAACGATGACGGCTGCAACCAAAAAATGGTTGGGTGTTGTGGCAGGGGCCTGTAGTCCCAGCTACTTGGGAGGCGGAGGCAGGAGACTCGCTTGAACCCAGGAATTGGAGGTTGCTGTGAGCTGTGATGCTATGGCACTCTATCCTGGGTGACAGCTTGAAGCTCTATCTCAAAAAAAAAAAAAAAAGAAAAGAAAAAAGAAAAAAAGAAAAATAGCTGGACATTGTGGCAGGTGCCTGTAGTCCCAGCTACTTGGGAGGCTGAGGCAAGAGAATCGCCTAAGCCCAGGAGTTGGAGGTTGCTATGAGCTGTGTGACGCCACGGCACTCTACCAAGGGTGATAAAATAAGACTCTGTCTCTACAAAAAAAAAAAAAAAAAGTTACATCTAGGTTCTAAACATATTAATGAAACAATTTTACTTTTTGTAATTCTCTGTAGTGAATGAATCTGTTGCATTCCCTTTGTTTTTTTTTTTTTTTTTGTAGAGACAAAGTCTCACTTTTATCTCCCTGGGTAGGGTGCCGTGGCAGCCCAGCTATTTTTCTGTTTTTTGCAGTTCAGCAGAGGACAAGTTTGAACTCGCCTCCTTTGGTATATGGGGCTGGCTCCCTACTCGATGAGCCACAGGCAATGCCCTCCTGGTCCCTTTTTATAAAACATTCACTTTATGAAGCACAAAAAGATACTAACCTGACAAAAGCTGGCAGCTGTGCACCTCACAGCCCACTTATATTGCCACCAGGCAGCACTGTCCTTCACTTCTCACTGCTAACAGTTTAGTACTCCTGCTAGGATCAGTGCAAAATACCCGAACTCCCAAACCATCACAGAATACAAAATTGAAATAGCAGCAAAGAGAAGAGTTTAAGATGATAAATATGAAGCACCAATTCTTCCTTTTGTTTGTTTGAGCCAGATTCTCACTCTATTGCCTTAGGCTAGAGTGCCCTGGCCTCAGCCCAGTTCACAGCAACCTCAAACTACTGGGCTCAAGTGATTCTCCTGCCTTAGCCTCCTAAGTAGCTGGGACTACATACCCGGTTAATTTTTTTTTTTTTCTGTTTTTATAGTAGAGATGGGGTCTTAACTCTTGCTCAGGCTGGTCTTGGACTCCTTAAGCAATCTTCCACCATGTAGTATTATTTATTATAGGCATGAGCCACCAGGCCTGGCCTGAAGCACCAATTAAGTAAAGATCAGCAGATTGAATTTAGCAGTGCTTCAACAGAAGAATGTATCACCTGCATAAGTAGGGCTTATTTTAGGAATGTAAGGATACTTCAGCATCAGGAAATCTTAACAACACAACTAAATTGAGAAAGAGATTTGACAGCATATGGGACTTTATATTTTCAGTTCAGTGGAATTACCACAATTGACTGTCTATCTGGAAGAAAACAAAAATGGAATTCCAGGTTCATCCAACCAGGGCCGGCCAAATAACCCAACTATATGTGAATGGCATGTCCAGAGCATGCAATGTGAAAGGAACCGGGCAGTGCACCTCTGTTCATACACAGATTTCAGATGGATTACAGTTTAAAATGTAAAAATACAAGTCTCAAGAAAAATCAGGAAATATTTGTGTATATATGACCTTGTGACAAGGAAATCTATGAAGAAAAAATGCATTTGTCACTATACATGACAAAGATACTATAAAGTAAAAAATGTCAATGATCAGGGAAAAATATTCATGATATCTAAAATGAAAATGGTTATGCATAATATACAAAGAATTCTTCCAAATTGACGAGGAGACCTAGAGTAAGAATGGTAACAGGGCTCAGTGTCTGTAGCTCAGCAGCTAGGGCACAAGCCACATACACTGGAGCTGGCAGGTTCAAATTCGGGCCAACCACAACCAAAAAATAGCCGGGTGTTGTGGCGGGCACCTGTAGTCCAGCTATTTGGGAGGCTGAGGCAGAAGAATCACTTAAGCCCAAGAGTTTGAGGTTGCTGTGAGCTGTGACGCCACGGCCCTCTACCAAGGGCAACAGAGTGAGACTGTCTCAAACAACAACAACAACAAAAGAATAGTAACAGGAAGAGGGATTTCAGACGGCATATAAACATATGGAAGTTTTTTTTTTTTTTGCAGTTTTTGGCTGGGGCTGGGTTTGAACCCACCACCTCTGGCATATGGGGCCGGCGTCCTACTCACTGAGCCACAGGCACCGCCGCATATGGAAGATTAATCATAGAAATCTAATTATCCTATAGAAATGAAAGCATTAGTACAGAAAACACATTCAAGATTATGCAGTTTTGCTTGTAAGGGTGAATCTGGGAAAAAACCTGTTTATAAATAAATTTTTAAATTAAGTTTGTTCAGACATTATGTCCATTGAAAGTGTGTATGTTGATTTAGACCAACTTTGTTGAGTATTAGTCTAAAACTAGTAGTAACTATTTTTCTTTCATGTAGGTTATTTCAAGAAAGAAGAGAATGGCAAAGTATCAGAAGGCTGAGGTAAATGGTTTACTTAAATAATAAAAGGCCTGCTTAAATGTCTTATTCCTAATACTTATCATACCTCCCTAGAGGCTGTTGGTTCTCAATTATACTGGAGTCTGTAATACTGTAGATTCTTAGGGGAGTCTTAGAATGTACTCTTTTTTTTTTTTTTGAGACAGAGCCTCAAGCTGTTACCCTGGATAGAGTGCGGTGGCATCACAGCTCACAGCAACCTCCAAATCCTGGGCTCAAGCGAGTCTCCAGCCACCCAAGTAGCTGGGACTACAGGCGCTCGCCACAATGCCTGGCCATTTTTTGGTTGCAGCCGTCATTGTTGTTTGGCGGGCCCGGGCTGGATTCGAACCCGGCAGCTCAGGTGTACATGGCTGGCGCCTTAACCTGTTGAGCCATAGGCTCCGAGTCAGAATGTACTCTTACCTAAGTTTTGTGTGAGTTCCATGGCAAACCACCTAATAATGAATTTTGCTTCGTGGAAAAGTAGAATGGAAAGCCAGTGATTTTTATTTTACACCGTGTGAACATGTGGTAGAATCTTTTACAGGTATAGTCCAGTGGATTGGCTTTACAGAAACTCAGTGTTACTAGTAATCTGATTTATTGTATCTATGCCAGTGAAACAATAATTTAAAATGAACTGAATTTGTCATAATCTGTTGCATTCTAACGAATCCCTTATACTAGTGTGAAATAAAAGTGTCAGATTGTTAGTGTGTTCAGTTCCTTGGAATTAGATAGGAACATATTTGTCCTTGAATCTTACCAATAAGATTTTTTGTATACTCACCTATTTTTGTATTTCTGAGTATTTATTTGTAATTATATATATGCCACTTACTAGTTTTTTAGCAAATAACAAAAATAGAAATGTAAACGAATATTGAAAAAAATTGAACAAAACCAGGAAGTTCTACCATTTTCTTCTCATTCCATAGGGCTTACCTGGTTTGGTGACCACAGGTCTAGGGGACTATCTCTGAACTGAATTGTAACTGACAGGCAGAATGACAATGTAGTGTTGTGGTCAACAGCAATACATATCTGGATTTTGGCTACTTATTAGCTGGACAAGTTATATAACTTCTTTAAGCTTCTGTATTTTCTCACTTGTAAAATGAGGATAATAGTAAATGTTATCTGTGTAAAATAAGGATTAACATTAACCATGTAAAGTGTTGGTCCTATGCTTGTCACAGCAAAATGTTTGTCAAAAGTAGTCGTAGTTGGAGGCGCCTATAGCTCAGTGGCAAGGGTGCCGGCCACATATACTGGGCTGGCAGGTTCTGGGAGGCTGAGGCAAGAGAATCACCTAAGCCCAAGAGTCTGAGGTTGCTGTGAGCTGTGATGCCACAGCACTTTACTAGGGGCGACGTAGTGAGACTCTTGTCTCAAAAAAAAAGGTAGTAGTAGTTATCATCGTTGTTGTCTCATTTCTGCCTATAACTAATTGTTATCTGGAATAGGTTATTTATTTCTGAACTTTGATTTCTGCACCTATAAAATTAAAGGTTGATTGGAAAATGATATTGAAGACTGATAGAAAATGAACTGATTCTTCCTAGCTATAAAAATAGTGTGCACTTAATAAAAATATATATTCTTGAAGATAAAGCAAGAATCCCTGCTCCAATCCCTCATGATTTTGGCCATGTTGTCTCTAAATAGCAGCTTGGACACACTAAGTGTGTGTTGCCTTATAATACAGATGTATCTTTTTTTATTCAAATAAGTCTTATAAATGTAGAAGTTAATCTTTTTGCTTCCTTCTCAAAATGTTTCTGTTAAACTATTTTCAGAATGAAGAAAAGATTGGAAAATTACTTAATTTTTTTTTTCCTGTACTTTCCCCCTCTGTTTCAGATAAAGGAGATGGGTGAGATGCATAGAGAATTCAATACATAACTACTGTAATTTGAAGATTAACTACAAGAAGGGAAATTAGTAAATGGACTCAGATTCCAAAGTATGCACGTAGAACAAAGAGAAGATCTTTGAGGATTATTGTCTTGTTAGTTAACATCATGTATTTGCAGTAGTGAAGTCTGTGCTCAGAACATAAGCAGCGTGAAATTGGCTTTACCAATCTAAAAATTTGACCACAAGTGTCTTATGTATGCAGATCTAACAGAAAACCTAAACTTGGACTTCATAGTTAAAATTATTTATGCATAACATTGAAGACTATGCCCTAGACATGCTTCCACAGTAGAGTTTGAATGACTACTATCTCATTCGTGATTTAAAGCTGCCTTTCTGTTTACTTTGAGTCTTGTACATATAAACATTTTTTATGAAGTATGAAATAAAACATTTAAAACTGAATTTTGTAACTTTGAATCATATCTGAATGAAATCTCAAATTTCATAGCATACACATTATAGGTTAAAAAGCTATGCATGCTAACTACAAAGTGGAATTTTCCATTAGTACTTATAATCAAGTATATTTGATATAAAATGTACTTGTGCAGTGCAGTGGCTTCTACCGGTAGTCCCAGCTACTGGGAGGCTGGAGCAAGAGGATCGCCTAAGCCCAGGAGTTTGAGGCTGCAGGGATACATATATATATACATATATATATATGAAAAATAAAGACATGGCTAGGTACTTTCCAGACGGCCCTCATATAGTGTATAACCCACAATACAGAACTTCCTCACAGAAAAATCAGTTTTATTCTGAGTGAACCTAAGATTCAGTTTGAAATAAAAATTGGCATTTTGGTACAACAGTTACATCTGAAGCAGGGTTAATTGATGGAGAGTGTTGTCAACCATGAATTCTATGGTTTTAGAATTAGAACTGTGTTTAATATAGCACTTTCTCAATGTCTTATATAATGAACAATTACAGTACAATTGCATTTTACTTTTAGTTACCTAGAAAAGTTAGTATGGGGTAGGTGCAGTGGCTCGCACCTGTAATCCTAATATTGGGAAGCTGAAGTGGGAGGATTGCTTGAGGCCAGGAGTTTGAGACCAGTCTGAGTGACATACGCAGTCACCCATCTCTATAAAAAACTTAAAAATTTGCCAGGTTTGGTACCTCTGGTACCAGCTACTTGGGAGGCTGAGTCAGGAGGATCACTTGAGTCCAGGAGTTGGAAGGTGCACCAGCAATGGTCACACCACTCACTGTACTTCATCTGGGCAACTCCCAGACCCCATCTCCAAAAAGCTACAAAGTATACTGAAATATTCTGCTTTTAATAGGACTTTGAAAAACAACTATGGAAAGGATAATAGTAAAGAAAACAAGAAAGCTAGATTTAAACATTTGGCTATCATTTTTATCCTTTATGTGGGGCCCCCAAGATCTCATACCCCTGATGTACATGTCCTATATAATTCCCTTCCCCTCTTTTTTTTTTCCTTTGACAAAGAGTCACTCTGTGGCCCTAGGTAGAGTGCTATGGCATCACAGCTCATAGCAACCTCAAACTCCTGGGTTCAAGCAATCGTCTTGCCCGAGGAGCTGGAACTACATGCACCAACCAGTAGACTGGCTAGTTTTCTTATTTATGGTAGAGACGGGGTCTCACCTCTCTTGCTTGGGCTGGTCTTTTTTTTTGAGACAGAGAGACATAGCCTCAAGCTGTCACCCTGGATAGAGTGCTGTGGCATCACAGCTCACAGCAACCTCCAATTCCTGGGCTTATGCAATTCTCCTGCCTCTGCCTCCCAAGTAGCTGGGACTACAGGCGCCCTGCCACAACGCCCGGCTATTTTTTGGTTGTAGTTGTTGTTTGGCAGGCCCGGGCTGGATTCAAACCTGCCAGCTGTGGTGTATGTGGCTGGTGCCTTAGCCACTTTAGCTACAGGGGCCAAGGCCAGTGATTTTTTTTTTTAATGGTTGAAAAAAATGAAGTATTTCATGATGTGAAAATCATATTAAATATAAATTTCAGTGTCTATGACATTTTATTGGAGCACAACTGCATTCATTTATGTATTGTGTGTGGCTGTTTCATACCACAACAGCAGAGTTGAGTACAGTTGTCTCTTGAACAGTGAAGGAGTCAGGTGAACCCAGACCTGCATATTGAAAATCCACATATCATTTTCTATCCTCCCCCAAACTTAACTACTAATAGCTTACAGTTGACTGAAGCCTCACTGATAACATAAACAATCAATTAACATATTTCTCATGGGCCCAGTGTGGTGGCTTACGCCTGTAATCCTAACACTCTGGGAGGCTGAGGCAGGTGTATTGTTTGAGCCCAGGAGTTCGAGAAGAGCCTGAGCAAGAGAAAGACCCTGTCTCTACAAAAAATAGAAAAACCAGCCAGATGTGGTAGCAAAGGTCTGTAGCCCCAGCTACCCAGGGCGGTTGAGGCAAGAGGATCACTTCAGCCCCAGAGTTTGAGGTTGCTATGAGCTATGATGCCACGGCACTCTATCCGGAGTGACAGACTCAATCTCAAGAAAGGAAAGGAAAAAAAAGCCCGTATTTCGTATATGTGTCTTACAATAGAGAAGCTAGAGAAAATAAAATGTTATTGGGAAAATCATAAGGAAGAGAAGATGTATTTACTATTCTTTAAGTGAAACTGGATCATAATAATGGTCTTCATCTTTATCATCTTCACGTTGAATAGGCTGAGTGAGGAAGAGGAGGAGGAAGATGAACAGTCTTTCTTGCTGTCTCCCACCATAGCATGCTACTCTGAGTATCGGAGGTAGAAGGGGAGGCAGAAGAGGCAGGAACATTCAGTATAACTTTTATCGAAAAAATCTGTGTATAAATAGATTTGTGCAATTCAAACCTGCATATAAATAGACCTGTCCAATAGCCCACAAGGTGTAAAATATTTATTCTCTGGTCCTTTGCAGGAAGTTTGCTGACATTTGCTCTCAGATGGGGCGGGGGCAGCTATTCACAGGCAGGTATCTCAGCACTCTTTGAAATTGCCTGTGGGATGGGGTGGCAGACACTCAGGGCAGTCTCTGGCTGCTGTCCACTGCAGGAGCAGTAGTGTGCTGGAGAAGCCACCCATGCTGCAAGAGCCTAATGATGGAGAAGCCCTGGATGCTGCAGGAGCCTGCCAAGCCAGCGCACTAGAGCTTAACTATCCTTCCTCTTGAGGTGCCACCCAGCGCCTTCTGCTGACCAAGCTTCAGATCCATTTTCACAGAGAAGGGAAAAGGGTAAATTTAAAAACAGGCAGTTAAGTCAACAACTGGCACAGTCTTCCACGTGTTGCCTTCTTACTAGTCTGTCCTGTCACTTCTTCTTCTTCTTCTTCTTTTTTTTTTTGGTAGAGACAAAGTCTCACTTTATCGCCTTCGGTAGAGTGCCGTGGTGTCACACAGCTCACAGCAACCTCCAACTCCTGGGCTTAGGCGATTCTCTTGCCTCAGCCTCCCAAGTAGCTGGGACTACAGGCACCTGCCACAACGTCCAGCTAATCTTCTTTCTTTTTTTTTTTTTTTTTTTTTTGAGACAGAGCCTCAAGCTGTCACCCGGGATAGAGTGGGTTGGCAGCACAGCTCACAGCAACAACCTCCAACTCCTGGGCTCAGGCGATTCTCTTGCCTCAGCCTCCCCAGTAGCTGGGACTACAGGTGCCTGCCACAATGCCTGGTTATTTTTCTGTTTTGCAGTTCGGCTGAGGCTGGGTTTGAACCCTCCACCTTTGGCATATGGGGCCGGTGCCCGACTCGATGAGCCACAGGTGCTGCTCAAGTGATCCACTTGCCTCAGCCTCCCGTGTAGCTGGAGGTACTACAGGTGCATGCCACAATGCCCAGCTAATTTTACTATTTTTAGTAGAGATGGGAATCTCAGTCTTGCTCAGGCTGGTCTTGAACACCTGAGCTCACAGGATCCTTCTACCCCAGTCTCCCAGAGTGTTTAATCACAGGCTTGAGCCAGCATGCCCAACCTGTCACCCTTCTTGAATTTAATTGTGTTTTTCTCTTTGTTGTAACATTTCTTTGTATATTTTGGATATGAGCCACTCATCAGATAGAAGATTTTATTTATTTTTGAGACAGAGTCTCACTATGTTGCCCTTGGCTGAGTGCTGTGGTATCACAGCTCACAGCAACCTCAAACCCTTGGGCTTAAGTGATTCTCTTGCCTCAGCCTCCCAAGTAGCTGGGACTACAGGCAACTGCCACAACGCCCAGCTAATTTTTTGTTGTTGTTGAAGTTGTCATTGTCGTTTCGCTGGCCTGCGCTGGGTTTGAACCCAGCTCCCTTGGTGTATGTGGCTGGTGCTATAACCACTGTGCTACCAGCACCGAGCCCAGATAGAAGATTTTATACCCACTAGGATAGTGATAATAAAGAAGACAGACAATATTAGCCGGGCATTGTGGCAGGTGCCTGTAGTCCCAGGTACTCAGGAGGCTGAGGCAAGAGAAATGCCTAAGCCCAGGAGTTGGAGGTTGCTGTGAACTGTGTGACACCACGGCACTCTACCGAGGACGATAAAGTGAGACTCTGTCTCTACAAAAAAAAAAAAAAAAGACAGAAAATAACAAGTGTTGGTGAGGCCGTGAAGTTGGAACCTCATACATTGTTTGTGGGGATGTAAAATGTTGCATCATTTTGGAAAATAGTTTGGCAGTTACTCAAAATGTTAAACACAGCAAATAAATCATGTGGGTTGTTGTTTGGCGTGAGAATTACAGTTAAACATAGGAGTATTAAAAATATGAGCTAGGGGCGGCGCCTGTGGCTCAGTCAGTAAGGTGCCAGCCCCATATACCTAGGGTGGCGGGTTCAAACCCAGCCGTGGTCGAACTGCAACAAAAAAATAGCTGGGCGTTCTGGTGGGCGCCTGTGGTCCCAGCTACTCTGAAGGCTGAGGCAAGAGAATCACCTAAGCCTACAAGTTGGAGGTTGCTGTGAGCTGTGTGACGCCACGGCCTCTACCGAGGACGATAAAGTGAGACTCTGTCTCTCCAAAAAAAAAAGAGCTAAGAGGGCTGTGCCTGTGGCTCAGTGGGTAGGGTGCTGGCCCCATATACCGAGGGTGACGGGTTCGAACCTGGCCCCAGCCAAAACTGCAATAACAACAACAAAAAATAAATAAAAAAATATGAGATAGGAGTTTCATTTGGTCTAGATATATGTGGAAGAGGAATAAACACATCTCCACATACAAATGTATATAAATGTTCCTAGCATAATGGCCACAAAATGTCCAAGTGATGAATGGATAAATAAAATGTGGTGTAGAGATACAATGAAATATTATTATTATTATTTGTTTTTTGGCCAGGGCCAGGTTTGAACCCACCACCTCTGGTATATGGGGCCGGAGCCCTACTCCTTTAAGCCACAGGCGCCGCCCACAATGAACTATTATTTAATAATAAAAAAAAGTACTGAGGGTGACGCCTGTGGCTCAAAGGAGTCAGGCGCCAGCCCCATATGCCAGAGTTGGCGGGTTCAAACCCAGCCCCGGCCAAAAACTGCAAAAAAAAAAAAAAAAACCAAAAACAAAAAAAAGGAAGTACTGATATATGATGTAACATGGATGAACTTCAAAAATATTATGGTAAATGAAAAGCCAGTCATTAAGTTGCATGATTCCATTCATATGAAATGTCCAGAAGACGCAAATCTATAGAGACAGAAGATTAGTGGTTATGACCCATTATAGGTAGGTGAGGCCAATGAATATGTTTGAACTTCCCCCTTTCCCCATTCTGTTGCTGAATTAGGTTTGGGCCATTTCGGTTGGGGAAAGGCAAGGTGAACAGGATTGTGCAATACCTTTTCTAAGGGAATTCAGGATGGATCCTCAGCTCCTTCAAGTTTTTGCTCAACATTTACAAAAAGTCTAATCCTCCCTGATCTATGTGTTTTTTTTTTTTTTTTTTTTTTTGAGACAGAGGCTCAAGCTGTCCCCCACTCAAGCGAGTCTCCTGCCTCCGCCTCCTAAGTAGCTTGGACTACAGGCGCCTGCCACAACGCCCGGCCATTTTTTTGGTTGCAGCTGTTGTTTTTGGTTGTCATTGTTGTTTGGCGGGCCTGGGCTGCATTCGCACCCGCCAGCTCAGGTGTACGTGGCTGGCGCCTTAGCCGCTTGAGCCACAGGCGCCGAGCCCTGTTTTTATCTTTTTTTTTTTTTTTTTTTTTTGAGACAGAGTCTCACTATGTTGCCCTCTGTATAGTGCAGTGACGTCATAGCTCACAGCAACCTCAACTCTTGGGCTTAAGCTATTCTCCTGTCTCAGCCTCCTAAGTAGCTGGGACTGCGGGCGCCCACCACAATGCTCGGCTATTTTTTGGTTGTAGTTGTCATTGTTGTTGGGCAGGCCCGGGCTGGGCTTGAATCTGCCATCTCCAGTGTATGTGACTGGCGCCCTAGCCGCTTGAGCTACAGTCACAGAGCCTGATCTATATATTTTTAAAATGTACTTTTTTTTTTTTTTTTGAGACAGAGTTTCATTTTGTCGCCCTTGGTAGAGTGCCATGGCTTCTAGATCACAGCAACCTCAAACTCTTGGGCTCAAATGATCTTCCTGCCTCAGCCTCCCAAGTAGCTGGGACTACAGGCACCCACCCCTCCATGACCGGCTATATTTTAGAGACTGGGTCTCGCTCTTGCTCATGCTGGTCTGGAACTCAGCTCAGGCAATCCACCTGCCTCCACCTCCCAGAACGCTGAGATTACAGGCGTGAGCTTCTAACGCATTTCGTTTACTCAACTAAATCCTTTCATTAGAATGTAAGCAGAACAAAGGCTGCGATTTTTCTTTTTACTGGTGCTCCTGGAGCCAAGAAGAGTCATACAGTCCGAGCAGGCCATATAAATACATTTCTGATTAATATATTCTAATTAATTTCATTAATTAATTAGAATGAGTGGACGAAAAGAGAATTTGGCTAGTTAGGGGCAGTAAGGAGGCTGTGGGGCAAAACCCTGTAATCTTAGAGTTAGCTTTAAAAAAAGAAAAGGAGGGCACAGTTGGAGAGGGGCACAAGTTTGAAAAACTACTGGGAGGAGGAGGAAGGCTAGTTTTCCTTTGTTTTCAATTGTCTTTGTGGTGTCACACCCATGCTTCCTGGCTTGAGAGCTCCATATCCGCCGGGAACTTCCCAGCTGGTCGCCGCCCGCCCAGTCTCTCAGCTACCTGAATTCCGAGCGGCGTATCTCCGAAAACCAGGAGAAGGACTCGCCGCTAATTATGCGCTTCTGCAGGCCCAAGCGGGAGGCAAGCATGCGCAGTGGACAGAATCCCAGAGTTCGCGGGAAGCTGGGCCGCGTCTGTTTATGATTGGCTACTACGGCAGACTCCCGCCCACCGAAACTCATCGCTGGATGCTGATTGGGTGTATCCTCAGAAGCCGGACTCCGCCCGCGGGGCGAAGGAGGGGAGGCGGGAAACAGTGTAGTGGGTGCGGGGTCGTGCGGCTCTTTCAACCAGGTGGTGGAGTAAGGTTTTGAAATGGCGGTGCAGCCGAAGGAGACGCTGCAGCTGGAGAGCGCGGCCGAGGTCGGCTTCGTGCGCTTCTTCCAGGGCATGCCGGAGAAACCAGCCACCACGGTGCGCCTCTTTGACCGAGGCGACTTCTACACAGCGCACGGCGAGGACGCGCTGCTGGCCGCCCGGGAGGTGTTCAAGACCCAGGGCGTGATCAAGTACATGGGGCCAGCAGGTGAGGGCCGGCACGAGCGGGCTCGGGAGGGACCCGGGATCCTGGGCGGCCAGACTCCCCCACCCCACCCCAAAGAAGAGAGTGGCGTGCAGCCTTTCCGCCACGGGGGCGGGGACGTTGGTGGTGCCTAGTGCGGAATTCCGCTTCGCCTAGCCCTGCTTTGCGCAGAAGTGATGGCCCCGGTCCGCTCAGCCCCGAAATCCGTGCCTGTCCAGGTGCCAAACTCATAACTAACACTCACGGAGTATTTACACCGCGCCTGGCTTTTAAGAATGTTTTTTAATTTTCCGGCAGTCGCGTAGGTCTTGCGTTGGCCTGTAGCATTCATTAGAAACGCTGCCAAAATCTTTTATTACAAACAGCAGCCAGGAGTGAGATTTAGACTAGAGGGAGATTTGGGAGTATTTTTTATGTCACCTACATAATTTTGTCCACATGACAACTCCATTGATGCTGCCGGCCCACTTTAGGGATCTGTAATCGACCACTATTGAGTAGTATGGGAAAGTGGTCAGAACCGTAGACACTGGAGGCGAGCTGCTTGGATTCAAGTCGCCGCCCCTGACCTTGGGCTAGTCGTGGAAGTTGTCTGTGCTTTAGCTCGGCCTTCAGTGCCCTCCATCAGCAGGCCCCATCTCCCCCGGCATCCTTCAGCATCTTTTTGTGGAAAGCTACAGACTTCTCATTCTATGTGGGCTGCATGTTCTAGTTAATATTGACCTTTTCTTCCTGGCTTCTTTGCCTTTTCTTTTAGTTATTATAATGGAAAGAGCATTCTAGAGGGAGTAGGGATTTGTGGTTTCTTGTCCTGACTTTGCCACGTGTGAATGCAATATTACTGAGAAAAGATGTTCCATTTATTAGATAGAAATTTGTTGTCAGGGTTATGGACACTGGATGAAAAGGCAGTATTTCCACTTTTATAGAGCTCACTCTATTGGAGAGCAAGGCAGACATAATTACAAGATGGAGATTTATGGATGTGAGCTCCATAAGAAGTTGGTCAAGCAAGATGCATAGAGGCAAGATCGCCCAAGCTGGAGACCTCAGAAAGAAGCATGGAATGCTAAATTCCACTTGGAGTCATGGGTTAATTTGTTGAGAGAGAGGGCCTGGAAGGAGGTAGACTGGGATCTTTGGTGTAGAAATTGAGGGTGGGGTGGGGTCAGATGACAAAGGCTTTTTATGTTGTTAATATGCTGTATAATTGTTTCATTCTCGGTGATTCTATATTTAAGGGCAAACATTAGATTACTTAATGTGTTTTAGGGTAATCGCACATGAATGTGTATCTATTGAAATACATATTACTGGTTATTAGTTATTTTTTAAATAAATTTTTTACATTTAAAAAATATTTCAGTGGCAATGCCTGTTGCTCAGTGAGTAGGGCGCCGGCCCCATATGCCAGAGATGGCGGTTTCAAACCCAGCCCTGGTCAAAAACTGCAACAACAACAACAAAATGTATATATATTTCAAAATATTTTGGGAGGTACACACATTTTGCTTTTGTATATTTTAGGTCAAAGTTATAAATGTTCCCTTCACCCAGAAAGTGTATGATATACCCATTAAGTGTAAGTTTACTCACCCCTTCTCCCCTCTTCCATATACTTGAATTCCCTTTAGTTTTGTTTCCATATGTGCAAAGTACCTGTTAATCAACAAGTTCTAAGTATTGACTACATGTGGTGTTTTTTCATTCTAGCCATACTTCACTTAGGAGAATAGTTTCTGATTCCGTAAGTTGTTACAAAAGATACCATAGGTCACCATTTTTTATGGTTGAGCAGTATTCCCTGGTATACATAATATCCCATTTTGTTAATCCATTCATGTATTATTAATGGGCAATTGGGTTATTTACACATCTTTGCAATTGTGGATTGTGCTGCTATAAACATTCTAGTGCTGGCTCCATGCCTGTAGCACAGTGGCTACTGTGCCAGCCACATAAACTGAGGCTGGTGGGTTTGAACGCTAAACAACAATGACAACCTCAACCAAAATAGCCGGGCATTGTGGTGGGCACCTATAGTCCCAGCTACTTGGGAGGCTTAGGCGAGAGATTCGCTTAAGCCCAAGGGTTTGAGTTTGCTGTGAGCTGTGATGTTGTAACACTCTACCAGAGGAGGACATAGTGAGACTCTGTCTCAAAAAAAAGTTCTAGTGTAAGTGTCTGCGATACAATGTCATTTTTTTTTTCCTTTTGGTAAATACCTAGTATTGGAATTGCTAGATCAAATGGTAGTGCTACTTTTAGTTCTTTGGTGTACTTCTTTGCGGTCTCACCAGCAGCGCTTGAGTGTTGCTTTGACTCCACATCCTGGCCAGCATCTTGCTTTGGGACTTTTGATATGCGCCATTCTCACTGGTGTTAGGTGATAATTTCAGTGTGGTTTTGATTTACATTTCCCTGACAATTAGAGATGTTGAGCATTTTGTCATATGTTTGTTGGCTGTTAGTCCGCCTTCTTTTGAAACGTTTTTGTTCAGGTCTTTTTTTTTAAATTTTTTATTTTTTTTATTTTTTTTGAGACAGAGCCTCAAGCTGTCACCCTGGGTAGAGTGCCGTGGCATCACAGCTCACAGCAACCTCCAATTCCTGGGCCCAAGCGAGTCTCCTGCCTCTGCCTCCCAAGTAGCTGGGACTACAGGCGCCCGCCACAACGCCCGGCCATTTTTTGGTTGCAGCTGTCATTATTGTTTGGCAGGTCCGGGCTGGATTCGAACCCGCCAGCTCAGGTGTACGTGGCTGGCGCCTTAGCCCGTTGAGCCACAGGCGCCGAGGCAATTTTTTATATTTTTTAGTTTTACATATACATGCGTTGATTAGGTTTCCACTTTTTGCCTTCACAGAATTAAAAAGGCTTAAAATTTAATAACATTAACAATGTTTAAGATAAGGACTAGAAACAAAAACCTCTTAATGAATGAAGATAAATACATTCAGAAAAGAAAACAGACAATTACTGCATCGAAATATTAAGCAAAATTAATAATAATAATGCAAAGAAAGTAACGTTCACATTGTCAGATAATAGTATGTCTATGTTCAGGTCTTTTTGCCCACTTTTTAATGGGGTTATTTGACTTTTCATGTTGATTTGCTTGAGTTCTTTATAGATTGTGATTACCAGCCCTTTGTCAGTTACATAGCATGTAAATATTTTCTCCCATTCTGTAGGTTGCCTATTTGCTCTGTTGATTGTGTCCTTGGCTATGCAGAAACTTTTTAATTTGATCAGGTTCCATTTTTTCTTTTTTTTTTTAAGAGACAGAGTCTTATTTTGTTGCCCTCGGTAGAGTGCTGTGGCATCACAGCTCACAGCAACCTACAGCTCTTGGGCTTAGGCGATTCTCTTGCCTCAGCCTCCCAAGTAACTGGAACTACAGGTGCCCACCACAACGCCTGGCTGTTTTTTGTTGTTGTTGTTGTTGTTGCAGTTTTGGCCAGGGTTGGGTTTGAACCCACCACCCTCGGTATATGGGGCCAGTGCCCTGCTCACTAAGCCACAGGCACCGCCCCATTTTTTCATTTTTGTTGCTCTGATTGCTTTTTGATCTTCCTCCTAAATTTTTTACCTAGGCTGATATCTATAAAACATTTTCCAACATTTTCTTCTAGAATTGTTATATTTTCATGTCTTACGTTAGTCTGTTTCCATTTTGAATTGATTTTTGTGAGGTGTACCTTTTGAGAGGTACAGATCCTGTTTCAGTCTTTTACATGTGGCTATCCAGTTTTCCCAGCACCATTTATTGAATGGAGATTCTTTTCCCCAGTATATAGAATATGAGGATCATTTCATATTCTGATCCATAGGTCTACATCTGCATATTTATGCCAGTGTCATGCTAATTTGATGCTGTAGTATAGTTTGAAGTCTGGTAAAATGATCCCTCTAGGTTTGTTCTTACTACGTAAGTTTGCATTGGCTATTTGGGATCTTTTCTGATTCCATATGAAGTGTAGAACTATTTTTTCTAGATCTGTGAAAAACGATGTTGATACTTTAATGGGGATTGTCTTGAATCTGTATGTCACTTTGGGTACTGTAAACATTTTAACAGTGTTGATTCTGTTGATCCATGAGCTTGATAGGTTTTTCCATTTGTTTGTATCCTCTGTGATTTATTTCCTCAGTGTTCTGTAATTCTTCCTATGGAGGTCTTTCACCTCCTTAGTTAAAAATATATTCCAAGGGCAGGGCGCACTGGAGCACCTGGAATACCTGTACACAGCTGGTGGGACTTTTTTACACTCAGGAGTATACACCAACAGAAGTAATAAGTGTCATTATTTATAACAGAATTATTTACTTATGTTCTGACAAAGAGAGGGACCTAGAGATATCTGTGCTCCCATATTATTTGCAGCATTATTCATAATAGCCAAGATATATATAGAAACAACCTAAGTATCCATTGGTACATGAATGGATAAAGAAACACACACAGTGAAATGTTATACTTTTGTTCACCAAAAGACCTGTAAAAGAATGTACGTAGCTCTGAATGGGAAATTACCCAAATGCCAATCAGTAGTAGAATAGATAAGTAAATTTTGGTTTATTCAAAGTAGAATATGCTGTAGATAATGTATAGTACTGCATGTTCATTATGGGTGAATCTCACGCAAATTGTGTTGAGTAAAACAGAAGCCAGGCATAAAAGGGAAGTTACAGTTTGATGTTGTTTAGATAAATACAAAAATAGCAAACATAATTTATATGCTATTAAGAGTCAGTCTGTGTGGTTATTCTTGGTGGGGAAGAAGTGAATGACTGACTAGGAAGGGGCACAGGAAGAGAGGGTGTTGTCTGGGGTGAGTTGTGTTCTGTTCTTGATCTGGGTCCTGCTTTTAGGAGTGTGTTCAGCCTCATAATTCATTGTTTATACATTTATCATAGATATACTTATCATAGGAATACTTTTCTGTTTGTATAATCTCTGGTACTTCAAGAAAAAGTTTAAAAAATGCTCTTACCCTTTAATCAGGAATTCAACATCTAGGAATTTATCCTAAGGAAGTAATCAGATAAGTGTACACATTCACATTCAGAAATGCTTGTCATGTCATTTTTTTATTTTATGTTTTTTCTCATAGAGACAGGGTCTTGCTCTCTGTCGCCTAGGCTGGGATGCGCTGGTGCAATCATAGCTTACTGTAACCTCAAACTCCTGGGCTCAAGCAGTCTTCAGTAGCTAGGATTATAGGTACATACCACCATACTTGGCACATTTTAAACATTTTAAACATTTTTTGTAGGATAAGGTCTTACTATGTTGTCCAGGCTGGTCTTGAGCTCCTAGCCTCAAGTGATATAAAATTCTGGGGAATGAGTCCCTGTCATTATTTATAACAGAATTATTTACTTATGTTCTGACAAAGAGAGGGACCTAGAGATATCTGTGCTCCCATATTATTTGCAGCATTATTCATAATAGCCAAGATATATATAGAAACAACCTAAGTATCCATTGATGAATGGACAAAGAAACACAGTGAAATGTTATTTATCCTTAAAAAAGGAGGTCCTTGGGCGGTGCCTGTGGCTTAGTGAGTAGGGCACTATAGCCCCATATACTGAGGGTGGCAGGTTCAAATCCGGCCTCTGCCAAAATGCAATCAAAAAAAAAAAAAAAAAGGAGGTCCTGCCATTGTGACAACATGGATGAACCTAGAAGACGTGATGCTAGTGAAATAAGCCAGACACAGAAAGGAAAATCCTGCATGATCTCTCTTACATGTACATTTTTTAAAAAGTTGAATATGCAGAAACAGTAGACTGATGTTTACTATAGTGGGATGAGGAAGAGGAAATGAGGAGATGTAGGTTAAAAACAAAGTTGCAATAATGTAGGATGACTAAGTCTGGAAATCTGATACACAGTATGAGGGCTGTAGTTAATGTTGTATACAGAATATTTACAGATATAAGTAGATTTTAGGTGGTCTTAACATAGAGTTAACTAGCTGAGGGTGGCACCTGTGGCTCAAGGAGTAGGGTGCCGGCCCATGTACTGGAGGTGGCGGGTTCAAACCTGGTCCAGGCCAAAAACTGAAAAAAAAAGAAAAAGAAAAGAAAGAAAAAGTTAACTAGCTGAGGTGATGGGTATGTTAATTTGCTTTCATGTAATAATCATTTTACTGTTATGTATATCAAGATGACATTTCTAAGTGTACTTTTAAGTATATACATTTTTTTTTTTTTTGAGGCAGAGTCTTGCTCTGTCTCTTGGGTTAGAGTACCATGGGCAGCTTAGCTCACAGCAATCTCAAATTCCTGGGCTCAAGCAATCCTCTTGCCTCAGCCTCCCACATAGTTGGAATGACAGGCTCATGCTACCATGCCTGGCTAATTTTTTCTATTTTTAGTAGAGAGAGGATCTTGATTTGCTCAGGCTGTTATTGTCCTAAGTTAACGCTATCCTCCCACCTTGGGGGTTCCTGGAATGCTAGGAACCACCACACCTGGCTAAGTATATATAATTAAAAAAAAGTGAACAGAGGGCAATAATTTCATAAGTTATGGCACCAGACTTAAAGTCTCTCTATTTGTTCTCCCAGGAGACTGACTTCCACTATTACTTCTGCAACTTTCACTTTAGCTCCCAAAGTCCTCATATTGTTTTATTTTAGTCTCTTCCTTGCCCACACAGTTGTTCTTTTCTTCCTTCATTTTTCTACTTATCTACTCTCAGTTCTCTCTTTTTTGTAGAGACGGTCTCACTTTATCGCCCTCGGTAGAGTGCTGTGGCGTCACAGCTCACAGCAACCTCCAACTCCTGGGCTTAGGCTATTCTCCTGCCTCAGCCTCCCGAGCAACTGGGACCACAGGCGCCCGCCACAATGCCTGGCTATTTTTTTGTTGCAATTTGGCGGGGGCCGGCCCTGAACCCGCCACCCTCAGTATATGGGGCCGGCACCCCACCCACTGAGCCACAGGTGCTGCCCTCTCAGTTCTCATTTTGTGGATAACAGTTTTCCCTATAATTTTTGGCCTCTTCACCTTCTGCTCTTACCTAAACCCAGTTCTTTAGACCCTGCTACTCAATACAAAGTGTTGGCATCACCTGAGTGTCTGTTAGAACTTTAGAATCTGAGGCCCCACTTCAGATGTGCTGAATATTAATCTGTGTTTAAGGATGTCCACAGGTAATTGATACACACCTCAGTATTTGAGGAGCCTTGATAGAGACTATACTTCTGTTCTTGACAATCTTAGACTTTGTTACCTTTCCTTACTTTTTTTTTTTGGAGGCAGAGTGTCACTTGTTGCTCTCAGTAGGGTACCCTGGCATCACAGTTCAAAGCAACCTCAAACTCTTGGGCTCAAGCGATTCTCTTGTCCTCACCCTCTTGAGTAGCTGGGACTACAGGCACCTGCCACAATACCAGGCTATTTTTGTTTTTATTTTTATTTTTTTTGAGACAGAGCCTCAAGCTGTCACCCTGGATAGAGTGCTGTGGCATGACAGCTCACATCAACCTCCAATTCCTGGGCTCAAGCAAGTCTCCTGCCTCTGCCTCCCAAGTAGCTGGGACTACAGGCGTCCGGCACAATGCCTGGCCATTTTTTGGTTGCAGCCGTCATTGTTGTTTGGCAGGCCTGAGCTGGAATCGAACCCGCCAGCTCAGGTGTACGTGACTGGCGCCTTAGTCCATTGAGCCACAGGCGCCGAGCCCAGGCTATTTTTAGAGATGGGGGGTTTTGCTCTTGCTCAGGCCAGTCTCAAACTCCTGAGCTCAGGCAATCCACCAGCCTTGGCCTCCCAGAGTGCTAGGATTACAGGCGTGACCCACCAGGCCAGGCCTCTTTCTCTACTTTCTTTAGCAATCTTGTCTTTGACTATGGAAAATATAAATTGCTAGCTGAGAACTCCATCAGTTTCCTACCCTTAAACTTGTACTTTTAAAAACAATATGAACATATAAGTCACTTACTTAAAATGTGTTTATGGTGGTTTTTTTGGGGGAGGTTTGAGCGGGGCTGGGTTTGAATCCGCCACCTCCAGCATATGGGGCTGGTGCCCTACTCCTTTGAGCCACAGGCGCCACCCAGTTTACGGTGGTTTTTAATATATTCACAGAGTTGAGTAACAATCACCACAGTAAATCTTAGAACATTTCCTTCCATTTTGGAATGAAATCTAGAACATTTCACTTCTAAAAGAACCCTGTACCTGGTGGCGCCTGTGGCTCAGTGAGTAGGGCGCCAGCCCCATATGCCGGAGGTGGCGGGTTCAAACCCAGCCCGGGCCAAAAACTGCAAAAAAAAAAAAAAATAATAATAATAATAAAATAGAACCCTGTACCATGATTAGTCACTCTTTTCTCCTATAATCTCCCCAGCCGTAGGCAGCCACTGATCTATTTTCTGTCTCTAGATTTGCTTATTCCGGAAATTTTTTTTTTTTTTTTTTGAGACAGAGCCTCAAGCTGTCACCCTGGATAGAGTGATATAACATCACAGCTCACAGCAACCTCCAATTCTTGGGCTCAAGCGAGTCTCCTGCCTCCGCCTCCCAAGTAGCTGGGACTACAGGCACCCGCCACAATGCCCGGCCATTTTTTGGTTGCAGCCATCATTGTTGTTTGGCGGGCCCGGGGGCTGGATTCGAACCCGCCAGCTCAGGTGTACATGGCTGGCACCTTAGCCCGTTGAGCCACAGGCGCCGACCGGAGATTTCTTTTTATTTATTTATTTTATTGTATCACATAATATCACATTATAAACACATATATCATGTATACATTAATGCATTTATGGGGTACAATGTGCTGATTTCATACAGAATTAGGAATGCTTACATCATGCTGGTTAATATCTGTACCTCATCTCGTTTACTAAATTACTGTGTTAAGACATTTATACTGTATACTTAATAGATCCAACATGTACCCTCAGAATATGCACCATAGATAGGTGTGATCCCACCGTTTACCCCCCTCAATCTGACCTCCCTCCTCCTCTCCCATCTCCCTCTCCTTCATCCTGGGCCATAGTTGTGATCTATTCTTTTTCTTGTTTTTTTAGAGACAGAGCCTCACTTTTATCACCCTCAGTAGAGTGCCTTAGCTGTGTCACAGCTCACAGCAACCTCCAGCTCTTTGGCTTAGGCGATTTTCTTGCCTCAGCCTCCCGACTAGCTGGGACTACAGGCACCTGCCACAACGTCCAGATATTTTTTGTTGTTGCAGTTTGGCCGGGGCCAAGTTTGAATCTGCCACCTTTGGTATATGGGGCCGGCGTCGTAATCACTGAACCACAGACGCCACCCTGTGATCTATTCTTCGTATGAAAGTGTGACTGATTGTAAATTGGTTTCATAATAGTACTGAGTACATTGGATATTTTTTCTTCCATTCTTTATTTTTTTTTTGTAGAGACAGAGTCTCACTTTATCGCCCTCAGTAGAGAGCTCACAGCAACCTTCAACTCCTGGGCTTAGGCGATTCTCTTGCTTCAGCCTCCCCAGTAGCTGGGATTACAGGTGCCTGCCACAACGCCTCGCTACATTCTTTTTTTTTTTTTTTTGAGACAGAGCCTCAAGCTGTCCCCCTGGGTAGAGTGCTGTGGCATCACAGCTCACAGCAACCTCCAACTCCTGGGCTCAAGCGATTCTCCTGCCTCTGTCTCCCAAGTAGCTGGGACTACAGGTGCCTGCCACAACGCCCGACTAGTTATTGTTTGGCGGCCCGGGCTGGATTCAAACCCTCCAGCTCAGGTGTATGTGGCTGGCGCCTTAGCCGCTTGAGTCACAGGCGCCGAGCCGTTTCTTCCATTCTTGAGATGCTTTACTAAGTAGAATGTGTTCCAGCTCCATATATGTAAACATAAAAGAGGTAAAGTCTCCGTCTTTTTTAAGGCTGCATAATTTTCCATGGTATACATATACCACAATTTATTGATCCATTAATGGGTTGATGGGCACTTGGGCCTCTTCCATGATTTGGCTATTATGAATTGAGCTGCATTGAACAGTCTGGTGCAGATATCTTTGTTATAAAGTGATTTTTGGTCTTTTGGGTATACACCTAGTAGAGGAATTGCAGGATCAAATGGCAGATCTACTTTTAGATCCCTGAGTATTCTCCATATGTTTTTCCAAGAGGGACGTATTAGCTTGCACTCTTACCAGCAGTGCAGAAGTGTTCCCTTTTCTCCACGTCCAAGCCAGCATCTGTAGTTTGGGATTTTGTTATGACATTTCATGTAAGTGGAATCATGCATTACATGAGTTTCTTTTTGGCCGGGGCTGGGTTTGAACCCACCACCTCCGGTATATGGGGCCAGCACCCTACTCCTTTGAGCCACAGGCGCCATCCCATTATGTGAGCTTTTGTGAGTTGGCTTCTTTCACAATGTATTCAAATTCATGTTATCAGTTCTTCACTAACAAATAATATGCCATTGTGTGGTTAATCCTACATTTTGTTTATTCACTTGTCAATTGCTTTGTTTCTAGATCCTATACTTTCAATTTCATCTGGGTCTGTTTGGAAGAATCTTCAGTGCCATTGAGAAATGAGCCTTTGCTGTGCTCTGGATCCCATCTCCTCTTCTCTGAGATGGCTTTCTGTCTTCTTTTTTCCCTGATAAAGAAAATTATTTAGAAGACATCTCCTCTTGGAAGCTTTCCTTTGTGCCTACTTAGCTGCCCTTCTAAGGTGTTCCCTGCCCTATGACGACCTTTTCCCTACCCTAGAGATAGTATTTACTCCGGCCTGCTTCTCTTAATGGATAGAAAGCTCCAGAGTGCAAGAATTGTATTTTAATTCATCTCTTTCTCTAAATGCCCAGCACCTGGCACAGATGGAGGTGGGAGTTCTAAATTATTCTTGAAGAAAAGATTCTTGAGTAGTGAGGCTATTTAGCTTTTTTCTCTGGTTACACGTTTCTTTCTTTCTTTTCTTCGTTCTTTCTTTCTTTTTTTTTGGAGACAAGAGTCTCACTTTGTCACCCCTAGTAGAGTGCTGTGGCATCATATCGCACAACAACCTCAGACTCCTGGGCTCATGCAATTCTCTTGCCTCAGCCTCCCGATTAGCTGGGATTATAGGCCCCTGCCACACGCCTGGCTATATTTTAGAGATGGGAGTTTTGCACTTGTTCAGGCTGGTCTTGAACCTGTGAGCTCAGGCAATCTGCCTGCCTAGGTCTCTCAGAGTGCTAGGATTATAGGCGTGAGCCACTGTGCCAGGCCTGGTTCCCTATTTCATAACAGGAGGTCAGCCCTACTTCCTAACTAGTCTAAGAGCGTAATTAGCTGCACTTTAGATGCTTGTCAGGAAGCATGACTTAAAATTAACTGCTGCCGGAATATTGTGACACATAAACTCCTTCAAGAGAAATAGTACCTTTGGAGGATAATCTTGAAGGCTGGGCAACCTGTCTGTAAGTTCATAATGGGGGTAGCGAAGTCCCTGGCGGGTAGTGGAGGGGAATCATGTTATTTACCTTTTACCCTGACCACTTGGTAAGAAATCCCCACATTTGTGAACTGCTGCTCCTGTTGAATGTGTCAGTAAAAAGACTGAACCATTGTTCTGTATCCTTCTTAAGAACAAGCCAGAAACATTGATGTGCAAAGTAGTCAAGTGTAAGAGTGGTGGGTCTTGTGGATCTAAGTGTGTTTATGCATCTAAAGAAAAGCATTCTAATTCAGATGCTTTAAAACCCTATGTTGGCCAAAAAATTCTCCTGCTGGCACATCCTATTGGATTGATGATTTAAGAGCTGTTCCAGAATTATGCCTGACCAGTGTTTTTGGTTTTTTTTCCCTTTCTCCATAATTGTTTTTGCTGAATTGCGTTCTAATTGAGGGATGATATGAAAAACAGTGTTTTTGAAACTTACTGCTATATTTGCTGAAAATTGCTGCTGATATTCATAATGGCATTTATGAGTGTTTCTGGGAAAATCTGTCTTGAGTTTTGTATTAACTATGGTTTGGTGCTTATGTTGAGTAAGTTTGTTTTGATGCATATACTTACATCAAATGTATGTACATAATACATAACTTATGTAGAGTTAAAGTAGATGAGCTAATATTACGTAGCCAGTCATTCTGGTTTGCCTGGAACTGAGGGAGTTCCTGGGACAGGGGACTTTCAGTACTATAACTGAGAAGATGTTGGACAAACCATAAGGAACTGGTCATCTCATACGCTATACAAAGACAGGAAATAAATTAAATTGGGCCTGCCATTCCATTCTGAGATTCTGATCTTGAGTGAGTGCTAGTTGGGAGATGCAAGTCTGCTGTGCGCTAGATAGGCCTTAGTTATTTACTGTGTAGATCTTTGAAAATATGAGTACAGGCCTTGCTGAATGGGATTCCAGAGTAAACATAATTTTCATGCTACTACTTTCTAAATGCAAACTAAAGAGACCATCTATTCACATCTGTAAGAAAACGTGGCTCTGTTGAACTTCTTTATTTATTTACTTATTTTATTTTAGAAAAGAGTCTTGCTTTATTGCCCAGGATATATTTGAACATCTTGAACCTCTGGGCTCAAACCGTCCTCCCTCCTCAAGTAGCTAGTGTTGTTGAAACTATAAGGGGGTTTCGGCATAGGTCTAGTTAGCCACTTGTCGCATAAGGATCTGATTATTGAGATTATGAGGATTGCCAAGGAAGGAAGTTATTTTTTTCTTTTTTGCAGTTTTTGGCCGGGGCCGGGTTTGAACCCGCCACCTCTGATATATGGGGCCAGCGCCCTACTCCTTTGAGCCACAGGCGCCGCCCCAAGAAAGTTATTTTTAATATGACAGCAGGAGAACAGGAGAAGCTGCCTCAAATATGCCTCTCTGACTAGTGAAGATCAAGGGCTTTATAGAGAGGCCGTGTGCCTTGGGGCAAGTCAAGGTCTCGAGATGGTAGAGTCCTATCAAGAGATTTGCCCTGGAGCTTGCAGAATATCAGCTCCTTTGTCTTGCAGAAAGTCCATCATTTCTGGGAAACAAATCAAAAGGAAAAGGTCTAGTAGGTAGTTAAAAGAGAGGGTTGTCAAAAAATGTATATGGTGGGCAGTGTCTTGGGCTCAAGGCGTAGGGCGCGGGCCCCATATACTGTTGGTTATGGTTTCAACCCCCGCCCCGGCCAAAAACTGCAAAAAAAAAAAAAAAAAAAATGCATATGGTTATGGTTTGTCCGTTTGTGTTGGCTCAGGCCTGTAGTCCTAGCACTATGGCAGGGCAAGGTGGGTGGATCTTCTGAGATCAAGAGTTCCATACCGGAACATGTGAAAGGATACACAATTTGCATCAATCTATTTTTATGGAGTCATGTAGCTTTAAATGTAAATGTATTACTGCTAGACCCATGATGGCTTACTGAAGAAAGTTGGGAGTGTTTGAGGTAAATAAGTAATATTTGAAGCATGTTATAATAAATAGTCATTAGTGTATTCTGTAAATGGTACCAAAATCAGGCAGGAAACTTTTGATTTTGAGACAGGGTCTCTGTTGCCCTAACTATATAGTGCAGTGGTGTGAACATAGCTTACCGCAACCTCTCACTCCTGGGTTCAAGTGATCCTTCTGCCTCAGCATCCCTAGTAGCAGGGACTATAGGTGTGCACCATAATGCCCAGCTAATTTTTCTATTTTTAGTAGACACATGGGGTCTTGCTCTTGGTCTGGCTGGTCTCAAACTTTTAAGCTCAAGTGATCCTCCTGCTTTGGCCTCCCAAAATGCTAAGATTACAGGCATGAAACACTGTGCTAAACTCAAGCAGGATTTTTTCTTTTCTTTTTTTTTTTTACAGAGTCTCACTTTATCGCCCTCGGTAGAGTGCTGTGGCGTCACATAGCTCACAGCAACCTCCAACTCCTGGGCTTAGGCGATTCTCTTGCCTCAGCTTCCTTAGTAGCTGGGACTATAGGTTCCCGCCACAATGCCCGGCTATTTTTCTGTTTTGCAGTTCGGCCGAGGCTGGGTTTGAACCTGCTACCTTCGGTATATGGGACCGGCACCCTACTGGATGAGCCACAGGCACCGCTGACCCAAGCAGGATTTTTAATTTGGTAGATCAAATTGATCTGACCCAGGAGGCTTCAACTAAAACAAGTTGGGTGGCGCCTGTGGCTCAGTGAATAGGGCGCCAGCCCCATATACCAAGGGTGGCGGGTTCAAACCCAGCCCAGGCCAAACTGCAACAAAAAAATAGCTGGGCGTTGTGGCAGGCGCCTATAGTCCCAGCTACTTGGGAGGCTGAGGCAAGACAGTCACCTAAGCCCAAGAGCTGGAGGTTGCTGTGTGTGAGCTGTGATGCCACGGTACTCTACTGAGGGTGACAAAGTGAGACTCTATCTCTAAAAAAAAAAAAAGAGTTCCATACCAGCCTGAGCAAGCATGTGATCCCATCTCCACCAAAAAGAGAAAAACTAGCCAGGCGTTGTATTGGGTGCTTGTAGTCTTAGCTACTCAGAAGGATGAGGCAAGTGGATCACCTGAGCCCAAGAGTTTGAAGTTGCTGTGACTTACAATGATACCACGGCGCTCTACCCAAGTTGGCAGAGTGAGACTCGTGTCTCCAAACCAAACACACCTACGGGTCATTGAAATTTGTTCATAGATCCATTTATACTTGGACTGCAGGCGTCTGAACAAAAGTTGTGTTGAATTTACTGAGTTGAAAACTGGTGGCCTGAATAGTGTTTTCATGATAGTTTTAGTTGTCTATATTTTTCAAGTGGAGAGATTTTTATGGAAAAATTTAGGTTTTGACTTTCTTTTGAGACTGAGCATAAATTATTGGGAATATGAGCTAAGTAGCTATTCCCTCTGATTTAGGGAGTTGAGAGTACTCTTCTTTTTTTTTTTTTTGGAAGTTTTTGGCCGGGGCTGGGTTTGAACCCGCCGCCTCCGGCATATGGGGCCGGCACCCCACTCCTTTGAGCCATAGGAGCCGTCCCCGAGAGTCCTCTTCTGCCCTCATTTGCTTCCCTTATTTTATCACAGTGCTCCCCATTTTATATGCTCTCTGTTGGATCAGTTCGTTATCTGCCAGCACTGTTTTAATTTTTTGTGACCTCTATTTGTTACCTGCTTGGTGTCCTTCACTTTGCCAGTCCTGGATTAGATCATAAGGAATGTTTTAGGGCTTAGAGAGGCGAGATTTGAGTGCTTTTGAGGGTGTCTCTTGACTGAGGATTTTGATAGGTAAAACTGAAATGGAGTGGATAAGAACACTCAAGACCAAAGTATAAGAAAGATGGCAATGTTTCTTTTGATGCTTGGGTACAAGCTGGCTAAGATCTAAAGGATGTTAGCAGGGTTTAGGTAGAGAGGCCAATCTTTTATAGCTTGGAAGGCAGGGCTGATTTCTATCAAGGAGCGCCAAATTGTTATCAAAAGCAAAGATGTTATCCTTCTGGGCTCTTATCAGAGTGTTAGAGGCTTGTAGGGTCAGCATATTTTTCTTGGGTCTATAATTGGGCTGGTGCAAGGACTTGAGTTTGCAGCATGTGTCTTATCTGAGTTATGTTTGCCTGTAACTGTCACACTGAATGTTTTTCTCAGATTTAAGATGGAGTTAAGATTAGAAAGCTCTTTGTGTTGACTGGGCAGGGGAAATAGATTTACTCATTTTATGTATGATAGTATTTTTGTTGTTGTTGGAGACAGAGTTTTGCTCTGGCACGTAGGCCAGAGGGGATGGCTCCATCAGAGCTCACTGCAGTCTCAAGTTTCTGTTCTCAAGCAATCCTCCTGTCTTAGTTAGGAGCGGCTAGGACTACAGATGCACAGCACTATACCCAGCTTATTTTTTTGTTTGTTTTTTTAAGAGACAGGATCTTGCTGTGTTATTCAGGCAGCTCTTGAACTCTTGGGCCCAAGAGATTCTCCGACCTCAGCCTCCCAAAGTCCATGGATTATAGGCATGACTCACCACATCTGGCCTGGATGGTGTGTTAATTTGCACAAGCAACCAAGAGCATAGTCTGGCAGTATTTAACAAAGTCACACATATCCTTTGATAAAAACCAGTTTTAGGACTTTATCTTACACCTATATAGTACTCAAATGCAGTGAAGGAAGCATGTACAAATATTCATGTAGCATTATTGTATTGTAATAGCAAAAGACTTATAAACACGTGAACTAAGATAAAATCTTAAGACTTACCCTTAGTGACTATCTGATTTGACCCCCTCTTAGCCAGTGGGATCCCTAAAACTGAGTTGCTAGCCATGAGAAAGGAGATCAGACATGCCTCATCAATTTTTCCTCCCTTCTTAGAGATGTCCTTTTGTGACTCATTAATAGGCCTAAGGCTCTGCAAGATGTATCTCCTTGCCCTCAGTATACATAACAAACCTCTCACTTGGCATATGTCCACATCGCATCGTAAGCATTCCTTTTTGCTGAAGCCTGGTCTTTTTTTTAACAGAGCCTAACTCTTTCAGCCAATTGTCAACTGAACAATATTTAAACCTACCTATAACCTGTTGGAGTACTTGAGGTGTCCCACCTTTTTGGACCAAACAAGTGTATGTATTCCACATATTGTTGATGTTGCAGTTTTTGGCCGGGGCTGGGTTTGAACCCATCACTTTCAGTGTATGGGGCCGGCGCCTTACTCCTTGAGCCACAAGCACCGACCCCACATATTGATTTATGACTTTACCTGTAATTTCTGTCTCCCTAGAATGTCTAAAACCAAACTGTAACTGCACTACAATGAGTCCACCTGCTTAAGACTTTTTTTAGTTCTCAAATTTGGCTCAGAATAAATTTCTTTAAATTATCTTACAGAGTTATGGCTTTTTTTTTTTTTTCTTGAGACAGAGTCTTACTATGTCACCCTGGATAGAGTGCTGTGGCATCACAGCTCACAGCAACCTCAAACTCGTGGGCTTAAGAGATTTTCTTGCCTCAGCCGCCCAAGTAGCTGGGACTACAGGCGCCTGCCACAACACCTGGCTATTTTTTGGTTGCAGTTGTCATTGTTGTTTAGCAGGCCCGGGCTCAAACCCGCCAGCCCTGGTGTATATGGCCGGCGCCCTACTCTCTGAGCTCTACTGGTGGTGCCGAGCCCTTTTTTTTTTTCTTTTTTCTTGAGACAGAGTCTCACTTTGTCACTCTTGGTAGAGTGCCATGGTATCATAGCTCATACTAACCTCAAACTCTTAGGCTCAGTGATTCTCTTGCCTTAGCCTCCTCAGTAACTGGAATTACAGGGACCTGCCACAACACCCGACTATTTTTTTTTTTTTTAGAGATGGGATCTCGCTCTGGCTTAGGCTGGTCTCAAACTCCTGAGCTCAAGCATCCACCCACCTTGGCCTCTCAGAGTGCTAGGATTACAGGCATGAGCCACTGCGCCAGCCTCAGAGTATGGCATCATTTTTTGTTGACAAACTTATATATTCATCAGTAAGAGACTAATTCAGTTGTATAACACCCTTCTGGTAGGAATGTTTGCAACTGCAAACAGAAGTACACTATATACTGATGGAATGTTCTCCAAAATATATTAAAGTTTAAAAGAAAATATGTTATGTTGTTGAGGGCCACAAGCCGTCCCTCCCCAAACTCTGGAATTTGCCTACTCCGTACTGCCCCCATATAAAAGGGGTGTCAAATTGCTCCTGGGTGCACCCAGATGCCATCTTTGCCCTGCCCAGGCAGATGACTGTCCCTTTCCATAAACTTGGCCTAAACCTTTCCACTTGCAGTCTCTTGTCTTTCGGCACCTTTCATGGGGGACTTTATGTGTAATGTGCAACTATTTATGTAAAAGAGGAAAAGAAAAACTTTTTTTTTTTTTTTGGAGACAGAGTCTCAAGCTGTCGCCCTAGGTAGAGTGCTGTGGCGTCACAGCTTACAGCCACCTCAAACTCTTGGACTTAAGTGATTCTCTTGCTTCAGCCTCCCAAGTAGCTGGGACTACAGATGCCTGCCACAATGCCTGACGGACCCGCCGTCCACTAGCAAGGTTCTGAGGAGGGGGCGCTGGGATGAAAAAAGACTCACACTTTATTTTGACACCATGCTTTTATATTCTCACAGGGAAAAAAGGTCAATTAAGGTTCTCTTTGGCATTCTCTTACTCCTTGGGAACTGCTGTGCTGTTTACCTTAAAACTGCCTTGCTGTTTATCTCTAGTTCTGAG